>MOOZ01000899.1:361137-377113 GCA_002930495.1 Cecropterus lyciades | reverse complement strand
AAATCTAAACTCATCATTCAGATGTCTGTCTGGCCGGGGATCGAACCCGGGACCCACTGCGTGTCAGACCGGTATGATGACCGCTCCGCCACGCGGGTCGTCAATTACATTAATTTAAAATTGTTGACTGTTAAATGACAATAGCGTTGCGTTTTGATATTTTAAATTTCCCTCTATTTCTCTGTAGTGTTTATAATATTTCTACTTAAATAATAAAATAATGACAACAAACAAGTGTAGATTTGTAGAATTAAAGATTGTAAGCAAAAATATTTAAATTAAATTTGAATCCCACGCATATCCCCTATTGCTCGTTACTCGACAGAGTACTTTATGAATATAATCGTATTAACCGTGTTTTCTGCCTTTGTCCAATTGAATCCTCGCTGCAGTAATCAAGTGGGGAGAGTGGGCATAGTGGGTCAACGGGTCGTTCCGTCCCGACGAGCCCGCATCGCCCCGTGCTCCCTTCTACCGCCTGTATTAATAAATGTGTTTACATTCAAACCATCACTAATATTCCTCGAACAGTCTGTCAGGATAGACCAGGATATTTTATTTGAAAACAAATGTTAAAAAAGCAACGTACTTACTACGCATCTTATCTGAAGTTGATGACAGCTTTTGTCCGTAAGCGCCAGTGACCTACTAGTATATTTAAAAAAATCGAGTCCTCCTATATTACTTCAAATAATTTATGACGATAATATAGAGATAATAAAGAATTTTTAGGCAAAAGACAGCGTATGAATAGATGTAACTTTTTAAAACATTACGCAATATCTCTATAGAACTAAAATACAATGTATCCCTAAACATATCGGTTATGTCTAACTAAACAGATATATTCGCTAAATCTGAATCGCAAACAATTTCCTAGAGAGGAAGACCAATAAATATTCCACTACATTCTCTTAGCTACATTTTATTTCTGTTTCCAGCCTTATTTATAAAGCGCAAATGCTTTCAATATTGAAGTTGAAGTATTTATCCGCTTTGTTCTACATACTAGTCGTATGAAATGACCAGTCCCACTACTGGGCACAGTTCTCATCAGAGTTGGAGAGGTTTAGACCATAATCCACCAAGCTAGCCAAGTCCGGATTTGGGGATATCATACACATTTTCCTTCACCGCTACCAATGAAACTCATGAGACATTCGCTTGCTGCAATCGTCAGTGCTGAGCGAATTTCAACAAAATTTCGCCACCATATGCAACAAAATTTCGCAGTCTTTTAAAATCGGACAAATACATTTGTTTCACACCATCAACCCTAAAACAGACAAACTATAACAGAACGGACACATCTGATTTTACTCAATGGCAAAACTCAAATCTTTAATCCGTCTTTTTTAGGGCCACAGAATTGATATTCGCCCATAACTTTGAAAAATCGTGCATAATTATTCAAACCTGAGACCCTTCGATTGAAAGGCTGACTTCCACACAACTAGACTACCACTGCTACGTACTATTTTTAATAGGAAAGTTCAGTCTAGCAATTCGCAAACTTTCCTTGCACGAGCTTTGTTTCATCGTTACATTTAAATGCTGAAAACGTAAACAAAACAATACACGAAACTAAAATTGTAACTATGTTTACAAGCTATTAATATTTAACTTTTAATCTTACCTACAGCGAATTTAATCTGCTGCAGGATTCCTGAATATATATTTTGTTGTAAAAGTTAAAACCACGTGCAGATATACGTTTTACGTTTACACGAGGAGAATAAATACAGTGCACATTTCATTATGTTGCTTTTGTTATAATACCCTCATATGATCGTTTTTTCTACTTTATTTATTACTATTTTTCTATCTATTTAACTTACCTACGTATTATTGCTTAGTTCGTCTCTGTTTTGTCCCATTTTCATTGACGGCCTTCATTGGTTTTGATCGCACTGCGCTGCCGCCTGTCGCTCGGATAATTCGCTATTGCTGTCGTGGCTTCATGGCATCATTTATTATATAAGCTTGTTACCTCGCTCCTTGCTGTCACTGTCGCGGCTTGACATGGCCGAAAGGTAAAGATTACAACCGAAACCCTTAGCTTCACGTGCCTTAAACGCAAAAAATATTTAACTACAATTTACCGACCTTCCCTAAAATTGTACTATATACATTAGTTCTACAGAAATCGAGGGACTATTCACGTCAATTGAACCCAATTACAAAATATACTAAACGGTAAAAGGTCAAAAATCAATTAATTACAAGTTGATAGTACAGCAGTTTTGTTTTAGGCACTTATAAATGTAGCTCGATTCCCGAATCAAATTAAGTAAGGGTCATGTGTGCTGACCTTTCAGCTTTAACGCACCCTTGTATTCTGACTTTTACACCTAAACTTCCAACTTAATGTTTAAAACGTTTCCAACAAAAAGTTCCCACGCGCGACGTGTTCCTACTATAATAAAACGAGTTGAGTGTCATTCTGTCCCATCAAATAATTAATAAGTGATATTGTGTCGGCCCGCATCGCGTATACATAAATAATTTTAACGAAGCCGGAGCGTCAGCTTCACAGCGTAATCTATTATTATATCAGTTGCATCTCACTATGACATCGGATACAAACAATATTCAATCATATCCACTGGTATTTAAGCTTTTCGTAACGTCTCGTTGATTAGAATAAACTATTATCTCGATATAATAGCGACTCTATTCGTGTCACGAGCACCACTTTCTCGATTGATTGTCGATATAATTAGCTGAAGGGGATCTTCACGTCTAGGGCCAACATATGTTGTTTTGCGATTGGCGTTTAAGATATAAATATAGATGTAATACAAACATTTTGGTTCGAGTGTGATCGTTTATAACACTTTTATGTTCTGATTTTCAGTTAACATTCTCATAAACAACACGTCGAAAAGATGATTAATGAGTTTGACCGTGTATTTTATTTTGAAACCGACGAACGGAAATGTAATATGTAAAATTCCGTAGATCTCGAAGATACTTTTAACATCAACAACTATGTTGAATTCTTTTCTTTGAGTTCTTAATTGGCACCCACGTCTTTTTTTTTGGTAAGTGACTAATACGTTTTAATTCGGTTTCCAATAAATTGACGGTGATATCTAAGGTTTCATGTTGAAATGCATAAATTAGTACATAAATATGAAGTCAGTGTTACCCACTTGTAAACACTCAACGAACAATTCTTTGGACAATTGAACGACTTATATTTATACTTTCACCGTTTAAAATAATACCTACCATTCGCGGACTTCACTGAATTACAGTGATATGTCAACGTGAGTTATTTTTTAAACATCCAGCGACATTAATATTGTAGCGTTCCGTTTAGCTTCTTTATTCATATCGATACTTCAAATTTGCTAAATAGCATTACCTAGTTTTTTTACACAATCTACATGTTCACATCTTCTTACTTTTATGCAAGTGTTTATAAATACCTTTTCGCAAACATGCTTCATTCGTTTACCCATTTATAAAAGTGTATGTTCAAATACGACTACTTAAGTGTCTGGATATATGGATAACGTTTTCTCATTTTTCATTATGTTACTCCTACACACATACACCTAATTCATGTACCACTTACGCAAACACCATGTCACTCTTATCTGTCATCTTAAGGCTTCACAGGAAGTGCTCATCCGAGTATGTATGAGATCAACTCGCCTTAGTCTTTTACTGACGGGTAATGTGTAGTAATATCATTTTGTATAATAAAAAGAAAGTTTGAGTGCATGTTACCGCCAATTTCAACACGTACATTCAAATTAGAGTATGGTTCAATATAATGGAGTGCCTCTTTAATATCATAGAAAAGTAAGTCCAGTACATTTCGATAAGACACTCCAGTCTTGTTTCTAAAGAATTAATGTATATATCTTCGTAGTGCATGCATACATGATCAAGACAAGTTGGATAACTATTTAGAGTTTATACCTAGATTATCTAGTTTTTATTAATAACTATAATCACTAAGCATTACGTGGACGGCTTCACACTTAACTTTAAAAAAAATGTAGTCGTACCCATAAAAACGCTAATTAATGTGGCAATATAGCTGGGATATTCCACGACAGCAACCTTTTAAAATAATCCAGAAGAGAATAACAATATAGATAATTGAAAAAAATCATATGTTGCGATCATCTTAGCTCTCAGGACGTTGTGTGGTTGACATAAGCTGCAAGCAACTTAAGATAGATTCCCTGGTTTATATGAAGTTGCTTACAGTTATCCATAGAAAGCAGTGACCACTTACCATCAGATGTACAGGATGTTCAAAGGTTTTTAAGTCGTATTAAAACCTAATTTTATAATAAATATCAAAACCGTTATAAGATTCTCGTAAACCAAAAAATATAGTTACGTGAAAGATAACTCATCTGCATCCATAACATGGTCGTACATTAGTGATATGGTTACTCATTGAAACACTTTTGTAATACAAATAAATAATTGAGTGATGTTAGTATTTCATTTTTTGTCTATGATATAAGATTAATACATGACAAAGATTGAAAATCCAGTAGAATCTAAGTAAAATCTATTTTTTTTCCAAAATCAATATTAAATTATACTTACACACATTAACATTATTAACGTGGTAAAAACAAGCTATTCACAGAACGGGAAGTTAATAGTTTAACGAGCAAAAAACTGCAAAATCTTCAACACTTACGTAGACGAATGACAAAACGCAAACAAAATGCAAGGCCGGCAGTTTGGATTCTAATAATTATTCACTTCCTACAATTTCGCAAGGAGCGATCTCACGACTGTTATCTTTGACCATATTATCAACAACTCTTGATAAAGTAAATATTGTGTACGCATTATGTAAATCGCGCTAATTTTTGCGAAGGTCGCGACCTCGCGAAATATAATTTCGACCTCGTGTTTATCATCGTCGTGATATCGTGATATGCGCAGTAATTATTTGATGATAGCCACATGTCACTTTTACTTTATCGTTCTCTTATTGTCCAAGTAAGACGTATGTGGTGGTTAGAAGGGGAACCGAATAATCGGGTGCCATAATAACAAATGGCTTGGAAGAAGATGTACACTAGTGAGTTGCTTTCGTAAATATTATCTTCGCTTTATTTTATGATTGATTATCGATTTTAATCGATGATTCAGTGTTCTTTCACGTTTTGTTGTGGACATACGTTATAATTATTCCGTGTATCTATTATAATAGCCATTAAAGCTGTACTAATACAGTGTCATCAATGTGTTAACACAACAGCGGTGCGCACGAGTGAATTAATAATCCTATTAATCGAGATTCGATACGCATAATCGATTCGTGACGTATCCAAATTAAGTATACCCATGACTTATGAATTCGTAATAAACGTGCTATATCGGGCGATCGAAAAACTAATATTAATATAAATAAATTAGTGTGCTGGCGTATCAATAATGCGTATACGTAAACATTCGCTGCAAGCGTCTCATCAAATTTTGAGGGAATTTAAGCAAATTTCGCTAGAATACCAATCTTCAGCCAATTTCGTGGCGTTAAAAATCTTACACATTAGTTTTTAACGCTTAAAGCGCCAACGCTTTCGGCGAATGCTTCCTGTCTCTCGGGTTAGGCTACATTTTATCATGGTGGCCAAGTACAATTTTCTCCTTATTATCTTTTAACGTTTTAACGATAAAAGATAACACGGGAGAATGAGAATAACTTGCAATTAACAAATAATCATTCATTTCTTATACTAGTAATAATAGTTATCAGTAATGCATTCCTGACTAAGTATTAGGTAGCCGTATGTCATACAAAGGAGTTTGTTAGTATTAATTTTGTACGTTTCGTTATTGTTCATTTGTATTCACTATCCAGAATTTTGTAAATCCCCATAAAACTTAACGATTTATTAAAATGTATAATATTATCGTAAAATAGGTATGTAACCAATGTAAGCATAGATAAAATATCAGGGTAAATCTCAAAGTTAAAAATAGATTGGTTTCGTTCATTCTCCATTTTCCTGTTGATAAGAACACTACTTTTAACATTATTTAATAGTTTAATGTTTAAAAACTCGTTGCATGAAATACTCATGTTCAGCAATTTTATTCATATTCCTACTTCCTAGATGCAAAACCCCTGCACCTCTAACTTTTCAAACATATAAAGGTCATCCTCACAGTCAAACCATTTCTGCCCCACTGCTGGGCATGGGTCTCCTCAATGAGTGATTTAAGCCACAGTCTACCGCACTGGGCAATTGAGAATTGGTAAATGATAGAAATTAATTATTATCGCCTGCTTAACGCATTCTACACTCATAGCCCCGTAGTAGAATATTCCTGTAGATATCATGTCAGGTAGCCTGACACATACACACGAAACCCCTTTACAGAACAGCTACCGAAATTCATCATTCAAGTTTCTTCTAACCGAAGATCGAACCTGGAACCCACTGTCAAACCGGTGACCGCTCCGTCACGAGTCGTCACTGTAATTAGGTGGTAATGATATTGTAAATTAAACGACGCGCCGTGTTAACTTCGCGTTAACCGGCGGCGGAGCGACTGTAAAGTTCCATGCGTATATTTAAAGCGGCAATACATACAATATAAACATATTTAGTTAATGAACAACAAGTTACTCGTGTACGGTAATATGTTACGAGATATCTTGTGAATACGCGGTAGCTTCGATAAACCTTGATCTTTATAAGATGGGTAAACTCTGTTGGTTGGTGGTTTGTCTCCCACGCTTGACAATATATACCTACGTATATTATGTCTTTCTTATAAAAGTGATGTGCCTACTATATACTACTGTGATCTATTTGAAAACTCTAATGAATTACATAAAAGTTCGTGAAGCGTTCCAATTAACTTTTTCTAAAAGTAAAAGATACAATAGGGCAAACTTAATGCCTGATGGCATTTTCTACCAGTCAACCCTGGGTGGCTAGAAAATTTGCGGTAGGTAGTAACATAAAAAAGAAACAATAATAATACATAATATACATATAATATCCGAAGTTAGAAATACAATTTAGCAGTTATGATGTATCTATAATCTACTTCCGGTATGACTTATCTGCTGTTTATATTTAATCTTATATCCCCCTGGACTGCTATTTACTGTAGTTCAGGCGAGCTGCATTCTCGGTTACTAGTTCCATCAGTGTGCATTTTCCCTACACAATAGTACTTAATCATTTACCTATTACTTTCCCTGTCGTTACACTCCATATCTATAATATACCTATACTAACGTACATTCTATACAATTGAAAGAAACTTGGTTCATTTTAAATTTATTATGTATGAGTTTCTTTAACTAGAATTAAGCGAATAATGCAAATAGAGTTCTTTAGTTTGCATGATTTATTTTGAGGGTAATGTCTCAAAACTTGTTTATATTGAGCTCTTCAAGGTCGTTGTCAATTAAAACACCTCATCTAATGGTAATTTTCAGTTCAGAATTTTCAGTTCTGATTTATTCACTCAAAATACATTCATTCAAACTAGAACATAGCAGCGCTTAACATTACTTAACAGGTCAGAAATGGGTGCAACGGTAGTAATCTTACAGTCTTAAAACTAAAACTATTACCAAACTTCAAATGTGGTTTATTCGTAAAATCAGACCCTTTTCCCCAATATTGGGGCATACCACAGGGGTAACAAGGCAATTGCAATTGTTTTGGCAACGATCGCATCCCTGTCATAATTCGCTCATGTGCGGTTTTGGGAATCGACCGTGGCCGTCAAATAGTGGGTAAACGATTTAGGGCCACCACAAATATTAGCGCGTGTTTCAACTAATGACGAGCTTAAACATTTGCGGGCGGAAATCCAAACAATTTGTTTCACAATTTCCACAGAAATCGACGTAATTTCACATTATAAGTGGATTGGTTTTACTAATATTAAACTCGTATATGTTTTTTTTTCTGTTATAGTGTTTGTTGTTTACCTAACAAGCGATATACCTGTTTTACATGAAGCGTTTTCAATTTAATATTTAAGAAATAACACATCAAAAATAACACACAAAAAAATGATTTCCTTTTCTTTCCTCCTTTTTTTCTCGAAAACGTATCATCTCATCTGTTTATCATCTCATAGAGATATATAATTATTTCGTAGTGTTTTTTTTTTCACTTATTTATGGGAATTTAGTGGTCTGTAATTGAAGTGTTTTCCGTTAAAGGAAAAGCAATTAGGCACAGCCCTTACATGAAGCGGAACTTTACTTTCGTCGCCTCACAACACGCATGCATGGCGACGAAGTCTATTAAAGTTTATTATATTATTACACGAATGTTTGTATACTTACAGAAAGTAGCAGGTTATTTTAAGGGTTGTTTAAATAATAAATAATTAAATACATGTTTTTACTTTATATCGTAAAGGGGAATTTACAAATTGTAAGTATAATAAAATTGTGCATGCGTGTGCATACAATCTGGTTACATCACCAATAATAATTCGTAAAACATGGAACATTAAAAAACTGTTTCTTATGCAGAACTTGTTGCGCTTAGATTCAATTTGATCATATTTTATGCCATTACTTTATGCTTGCGCAATATTAAACAGTAAAATATTAACAAAAAACAGAATGAATGTCGAATCTTCCATTAATGTCAGACGCATGTGACACTTTGACGTCAATCACATTGCCGTCATTATAGCCATGTGTGTATGCGCTGCGATAAGATTTTATCTCCCGAATTTAAAACGAAATTGTAAATATTTAACTGAAATACATTAAAAATAAAACATTCTTTATTGGTCTTACGTAACTGTTGCGTAACGAGAAAAATCTCATTTCTTTTTTGTTAAAACATTGATGTATAATAATGTTATTTTTAATGGGTGTTAGTGAAATTAAAGGTAAAATTACCTTTTCAACGGCCGGTAATTTTTTTTTAATCCTGTCTTGCTCTTTTATAATGATCTTAACTTCTGAGAGTATGATGTCATCAAAAGGAGGTTAAAAATAAAGATATACCCAAAACATTACTCCTTTCATATATGTGTTAAGAATTGTTTTGTAAGTCTATTAATTGCTTTACGTATTTCCTTTAACGAGCATATCTGCGTAATATACATATTTGACCTTGTGCAGTAAATTATAAGTACCATTTTATCATCCATAAATAAGCGTATATATACCTATAACATACATTTGCGTTCATTAGTGTAAATAGTTTTACTATTCTGTCTATAATTTGAAATTCACAATTAAATAAACCCTTCTATTTAAATTCTGTGCTCATGAATTACGTATAAGCAGTATATATCACTATTTTGTAATTGTTATTACAATATTATGTATTACCTGTACATATCCAACATCGTCTAAAAATTGGTTATAAGTTACACCATACATATCGCTGTTTCATAATAACACAAGTAAATACGCTTTTACAGAAGAACCAAGTAAAAATAAAACAATGTTTTTTTCTTTTTATCTTTTTTAATGACTGAGGTTAAAATAATAAAACTCCATTAACCACAGCGGAGTTAAGAGCACCAAGCTTTCATTCCTAAAATTATATGGTAAGGACGAAACTATACCTCTAACTTAAAATTTATGAATTTAGAAATGTGCGGTTATTCATGCAAATCAGCGGTATTTTTGAAGAAACAATAAAACCAAACAGCATAATTATAAAAGCACGTGTCATATTCAAATATGCTTCTTGATTTGATTAAAAGGATAATATACATATAGTGTGGAAGGATACTCAGGGGAAGATTTTGTGATGGATTTGGGAATACTGTTCGATTCACGAATTAATCGATGCTCTCGATCGATTAATACGGAAGCTTTAACCGTTCAACCATAACTGGCCGACAAAACGACGATCAACGATCGATAATAGAGTTTACCATAGATTTACACATGTCTTTTGAAATGTATTCGATATTGACTTACAAATTCTATCGTCGAATCGCATCCATTGATATCTCGACACCTATAAAATATCCACGAGCGGCGCTGACCTGTGTCGTATCATCTAACTGTGTCTGCTAAATCTGATACATAAAATTACTTTATGAAAATCTTATCTTACTAATATTATAAATGCGAAAGTCTGTGAGGATATGTCACGGTCGGATTTGAAACTTGACACACACATAGTTTAAGACCTAGATTAACACTAGACCGAAGCGGGACAAACCGCGGGAATAACCTATAATAAAAATTAATTTCTACAGAAATCAACATGCCGTGACAAAATCATATTTATACGTTTTGACTGTGCGGTAGCGTTACTGTAGATATACATGAATACACGTTGTATAGAGGAATACTATTCTGTCTGAAACGGCACGTGTCTGCCACGTTAGATGTCTGTAAATATAAACGCAGCTTAATATTTAACTTTATATAAACGTATATAAAGTTACGCTCTGTTGAATCCGCGTTAGATAGAAACCTATGCACGGAATTTCGATAAAGCGATTGGCATTTCCAACCACCCGTCAAAGTGCTGGGATTAAACTCGGGAAGCAACAATCAGTAATTATTCCCCAATAACCTGCCAGAGATTGCCTTTGAATGCTTCGATAACTGTCTAACGGCACATATTACATTTGGCTTATCTATATTGCTGAGTGATTGATCGTTGTCAATAAACTGTATCTTACTTAAGTAGTGTCAAATGGGATGTATACAGACGCATCGGTTATTCTTTTAGCAGTTAGGATTATAACATAAAAAGGATAATAATATATATAAAAAACATATATATTATTAAAATAAAATATTAAATATATGTATTTTAGAATTTTTGACCAATTCTCCCCGTCCTTGTCACAGCGGTACATTTGTGGACCGCCCCTTCCTAGTGTGTTCTCATTATTTTGCAACTTTATACATAGAAATTATTAAATTTCTGAACTTATGTTTTAAGCAGTTCTCAAATTATAAATGAGATTTTAATACTTACATATATTTGAAGTGTGACGTCACGAAAGTTTTGTAGCCCCATATTCCATAACTCCCCAACCCCTTCTTACACTTCATTGTCCCCCCCACCCCTAAGCTAATGGTAAGAAAAAAATTAAGAGATTACCCGATCTTTTTTAACTAACCATCGATCACTCCTTAACAAAGCCATAATGACTTCTGTGTCTATAATACAGTAATAATTGGAGTGAATGTTGTATATTTGGTTGAACTGTCAAGTACCTTTGTGGTTACGGAACTGAATCGAGTAAGCCATCTAAACAGGATGATTCCCAAATCCCAATTATCAAACACAACTCAACCAACACAAGATTCCGTGTGTGGTAACTAATTATTCCCACTAGCCTTAAGGGATTGAGGCGACTGCTGTATTTGTCTTTGCATGAAACATTTGGGGTACAATCACTTTATAGTTCAGGCATTATTAATGTTGCATGAATATAGTCTTCTAGTCCAATTTAACACTAACACGTGAGTAATCCAAAGACCTTAAATGGACTCAATTTCCAGATGACGATGATAATTTTATTTGAAAAGATCACGTTTAATGTTTCTTAATTTTAATCTAAGCACATTATATTCATACAATGTTTTTACTTAATAGATTACAAGAATACTGAATGATTTTTTTTTAATAAATAGTTACCGAAAATATTTTATCAAAATACATACGTAACCTACATTCGCTTTTAATATTTTATTTTTTTATAATAGCTTTTAAAATCTTTAATACAGCTTTAATACAAGTTTAAAAAAACAGGCATAGTGAAATTAACAGTTTAACAGTTAGTTTAGAACCCACTGCCGCATCGTATCAAAGTTCATTTAAAACAGTTTCTGTCTTAATCCTTTCTAATATCTAAGCGGAGCAGGGAAACGTCCAGTGGTCCAGTAACTTCATTTTAGCAGCATATTTTAAATTCCATATACTACGGATACAGAACAAATAGTGTACAAATAGTTCAAATATAAATTCCAGAACTAAGCTCGGAGTCCAGACCGCAGTTTTATTAAAACGCGAAAATTGTTCCCTTTGTAAATTTCAACATTTGGCTCTTTTGTCGCGGTTAATTGAACAAAAACTAAAAGCAAAGAGTTATATGTTACAAACGGGCTATAAATATATTTTACAGCGGTAATAACATAAAGCAGTGTTTTTTCAAACTTTTTCATGGCACAATCCCCATAGTATATTAAAATATTCAATGACACACTAACTTTCGCTGTTTATAGACTGTATTTGATTATGTTACATCTTCGAGCAAATATGTACATATTTGATCGAAGTATGATTTATACTTGTAACAGTATAAAATCGGTACAACATATCTATTTACTTTATAGTTTAGTATCTATTTAATACATAATAATTATGATAAAGTACCTATAACAGACATATTTTTATAACTAGTTTTTTGGAGCCTAACTCAAAAGCATATAGTACTTTGTTGGTAAAATATTCTTTTTAACATTTTTTTCTATAGTTCTGGGGCTGTGCGATGCTCCCGATAGAGTACCTACAACCCAAGGGGTTTGACTTACACTTTGTAAAACACTGACATAAAGCGACAATTTAACTAAGTTACGTGCAACCACTTGCCGCCTACCGTGGACCTCTCGGCCTCTTGCGGTGCGCGCCGCCTCTGCTCGGTATTTTAAGACCTTGCCTTTTTCGACATTTAGGACTTGTATTTACATAAAAATATCATTCGCGTTATTAAATTTAAAAGTCTTATCTTTCCAGTTTTAAAACCTTCTATTTATTACTCTCTCAGCCTTTGATTGTCCACTTCTGGACATAGGCCTCCCGTCCTCTACTGGTAATCAGTCCATCGGGGAGCACCAAGTACTCATTTTGTTCAGACGTGGTCTTCATTTTATTATTCGCTGATTGTTTAGGTATATGTCGTATAAAACACAAATGACTTTTGCCTCCTTTAAAGACTTATAATCTTCTTGGAAAAAAAAACTTGTTTATGAATTTACATTTGCCCTCCTATTGTCTTTGTTCTAAAATTTTAAGCTTGATAGTATGGAAATAACCTTGTATCAATCTTAACATAACAGAATGATATACGACACAAATTCAACTATCAATAACTCCGTGTTGTTTAAAATTCGTTGCCCGTCATGGATTTGGCACTTCGGCGCGCGAGTCGAATTTATAATATCTTTTTATAGCCGACTTTGCTTGAATTTGATATATAAGTAAAGTGACTATACGTTCCAGTTTGAAAGAGACCGTCCCTTTTTTCTGTCTCCGCCCCGGGGACACCCCGAGAACCTCGGGACGAAAATTGTCTCGAAACCGCATTGTTAATAACAATGTTGAATATTGAAAAAGTACCAAAATTTTTTTACATAAAATAAACTGACACAATTATAATAATTATATTTTTTTATATATTTGTTTTTATTCCTAACTTAAACAACCAGTATACATTAAACAAAATAATTTTGACCTCTGTACTACGTTGTATCTATATGTATATGTCATTTGGTCGTCAAAATATAGTGGATTGGCGCGCGCACGTACAGAATCCAGTATCGAGTTTTATAAATCGTCCATAAAATTATGTACATAAATCGATGTCCCATTTTGTGCGAGAATAAAATGGTCATGTCATGTATTACACTCGACCGCGTCGCCAGCCCTGACGCAAACTAAAGATTAGCCCGAACAAGGAAACAAGATAAAGTCTTTAAACATTTTTAGGGTCACAACTTTATTTTACGTTATTTATGGTAGCGAGTTACAGAAATTCGGTTTGCAATATGATCCCCGGACAAGTTTAATAAAATTTACAACTTTGTAACATACGTAACAATGACGGTCGTATCTGTAAATTATGTAATAAAATTTTGTTTATATTGAAACTTCGCAAGTTCAAACAGCTACAACATTTTGTATGTTTATCGTCAGCAACATCAGGGGTCACTGGAAATTATGATAAAATTTGTAATCTGCGTCTAACGCATATGATGTTAGGTACATTATAGCTGCGTAGTATACATAGACTTTGTATTCTGTATAATATACCTAAAATATATCAAGTTGAATGCGGATTGCTACTAATCAGTTTTATAACAACTTTATATTTGCGGTTCCTAAGTAAATTGAATACAGAAATCGTAAAACTGAACCGGTTCCTTTGATCCGTAGCACGGATGGCGATTATTTTCTAAAATATCGACTTTCAAATCGATTACAATCGTAGTCTGAATAATCGACCTACACAAATATCGAGGTCTTAATTAGTATTTTTTTTTACTTTTCGCATACATATTATATTATACATATTCAGGGAGTAGGTATGTTAACAAAAAATACAAGACAAAAAATAAGATCGAATCAATATCTGAGTTTCATTCGATTTCTCGATTAATCGAACTCAAATCGCCATCCCTGCTCCGCAGGACCAATACTGATTGTGAGTTCGGTCTGGACCTTACTCTAGTTACTAAACATGGCCCAAGTACATAAAGTGTAATCATAACGTCATAAACAGAAACTAATAATTTACTGAACATATTGCGAACCGCCTTGAACTAGAATTCTAGATTTTCCATATTGTAAATGTGTAAATAACAGAAGTGATAATGTAGGGTTTTGATTACTTAACAGTCATAACTCCCAGCAGATAACCGTATAAATGGTAGGTAATAGTCGGACCGATTAGATTGATTCTCTGTTACTGTAAATATTTAAATATATCTTTACGGATTATTAAGCATTTATGTTATTTCTATTAAATAATCAATGTTGCAAAAACAAGTAAACCTGAATTATAACTATAGATTTTCAACGATATTGAATTACTTAATTGAAGATAAAAAGAAGTCCTAGGACTTCATTCTGAATCATTTTCCTTGTAAATATAAAAGGTATGGAAAATTTGCTTTCACGTGGCTAATTAGATTATTTGTATGTTTTGCGGGCATACCACTACATAAATAAGACTGTGGACCTGATAGTAAGTGGCCACTGCCGTATATGGACATCTGAAATAAGCCCCAGATAAGAGTTCTACCCGTGATTGACCACCCATTGGGTAATCAAGCAGTACCGCGATAATCAATTAGAGTATCGCGGTACTGCTCCTCGTGGTTTGACTCCGGAAGAACAACCTATCCCTGCCTTAACAGCAATGTTATGCACTGCAGTGTTCTAGTTTAAAGGTATGATAAACATAAGTACTTACCTTTGGCGTTCCAACTTCGTCCTCAAAGGTAGAAACGCATTTGAGACCACCCTCACGTAGGACTAATGTTATCTGAGGTTGATTGCAGATATCCTGAATGAATATCCTTCATTTCCAGTAGCCATCAATGAACTGCATGCTTGTTTCTTACTTCTATATATAAACGATCCAGTTTACAATCGTTTTGCGTCTTGTAGGCAATATTATGAGTGATATGGTTTCAAATCTAACTACAGTATGAAACATACATGGACGAACGAATGTTCTGATGGATGTCTATGTCCCTACTGAGTCAGATATCGAAATTCCAAACGTATGTGCTTTGTGATTAGTGCAAGTGACTCCTCAATGCGGTTTAGCTTTGTAACCATGTGTGTCACACGTATTGCATTAAATAGTTTCATGAATTGTTACTCGAGTATCCTATTTGTGTATTTAACAGCTGTCGGCAATTTACTAATACAGTATTGATTAAACTTATCACTAACATAGTGAATGTGACAAGTTTTTTAAGATCGTAGATTGCAGTCCGTCTGATGGTAAGTGGCCACTATCGCTCATAAACACTGATACGTTGTAACCATCCCCAAACGTAAGAGCGTTAAGTAAGTCACAGATGCGTTACTGACACTGGGTCTGAGTTGGAACGCGTCATAACTTTTTTTTATCATACCACGCCTTTCGAACAGATCATAATAGGACTAGACACTGCCGTTTTAAAGCAGCAATAGGTGTACCGGTGATACTATCAGAGTCGAACCACGAAGGGTTCACGTGTAAAATTTGAATAATATTTGTAGGTACAAATTATATTGGAAAT
>MOOZ01000899.1:346084-358232 GCA_002930495.1 Cecropterus lyciades | reverse complement strand
ACCATTATAAATATGTTGCGTATTTCACACCTGTTTGTTCAATATTGAAATTAGTACTACATAGGTACATACTTCCACAACAATAGTAGGTACATAATAACAATATAACATAAGAGAATAGAAGAGCAGTGATAGCCTAATGGTTGAAACTCGGCCTATTAACCGAGGTTCGAATCCCAGGCACCACTGATTTTTCTAAAATTATGGGCGTATTATCACTGCTTTACGGTGAAGGAAAACATCGTGAGGAAACCGGAGAGTTCTTTAAAAAGTTCTTAAAGGTGTGTGAAGTCTACCAATTCGCACTTGGCCAGCGCGGTGGACTATGGCCTAAAACTCTCTCATTCTGAGAGAAGACCCGTGCCCAGCAGTGGAACAATAATGGGTTGACGGTATTAGTGCAATAAAATAAAGTACAAAGTCGCTTTGGAAACCTGCTCTAAGGTGTTTAATGAAAATAAAAAACATAAATAATCCTGTACAATTATAAGTGGTCACACTACAAATACCCTAGTAGTGTGAGTCCTTATAAAAATATGCGGCACAAATGTGACAGTGATAATAAATTATATCAGTCATGAGTACATACTTGTACATACAAATGTATTTTTATACAGATAGGCTTAGCTGTGTCAGCAATCTTAGAAAATAGTGGACCCGTTATAATAAATAATATTTTTATCGTAATTGTTTGCAATTTTAACACTTATATTGTATTATGCTTGACACACGTTTCTGTACAAGTAAAGGATGAATTACCACTACATTGATATTTATTTATACATTATATATTGAAATTGCAAATCCTATTTATATGTTATTCAATGAAGTGCGCGTTAAACAGCAACATGCAAATTATAATGCCATCAAACATTCCACTGGAGCTATAAAATGTTGAAGACGATCTCATACTAAGCAATAGATACGCGTTAATGTAATATTTTTCGCAAAATAGGTACATAAGCCCGCTTGTTTGAACAAATGTTTGATTGATCGAAAACATCTCAAGGTAATGTACAAGCGAAACGCAAAATCACAAATAGCAATTTGAATTGAATCGGCTAGCGTTTTCCGCAATTTAAACAAGTCTCACTTTGTGTTGTGTTTTCTCGAAACATGACTTGCTGAAACCAACTACGCAAATAAGGAGTGTTTGATTAATATAATGATTATATTTTAATATTTAAAAATGGTAGAACCAGTGTAGTTCGACCGGGGAGGCACCACCACCACGGAATTGTGAAGATACCGATTAACTTACGAGTACATGTGACGATCAGCTTAGTTCTCGGGTGTGGAAACATATCTGTGATCAGCATCAGAATAGAAACTCAATGTTCTACATGAAGTTGTCAATGATGTCATGAAGTCCTCATGATAAGTGGTTTGCCCATAGAATCCACTTATCATGAGGGCTTCATGCTCGTTGCTACATCAGTCTTATAAAAAAAAATTAACGACGTTAAGGTCTCATCTATTAGCGATTGTTTTGAAATATTAAACACCCGAAAGTAGGTTGACGACGGTTCACAGAAGGGAGTAATTAGTCTTTTGAAAAAAAAAGCAAAACATTCCATTTTTCAAACTTCCAATTTCCAAGGCACCCAATTTAGGTCTGACCTAAAATTTCGTTTTTTTTTAAAAACAACCGCGCTTAGTGCGGAGGCGGAACTCTAGTTCGGAATTACTGGGGTAGGATAATTTCTTAAATACGCCGTGAGTCCATAACGGTAAATACGAGTAATTTCGTGGAGTAGCGGTCGCAACACCGGCTATAGTCATTGCCTGCAGGAACTATTTAAACGTAATACGAGTATGTACGTAATGACACGAAAAACATAAAATGAATGCCACTTTAGCTGTATATGAATTGACCAATCAATGAGTCGTTTACAATTGCAATTTCTTAAAGGTGAGATAGGTAATCGATTGAAATGTGATATAGACTATTTATTAATGCCCGTTCACCTCGCAACCAATCAGAATAAATATTTCCACAATAGTTACTTTAAACATAATTCCCCGTAAAGAACATGTATGCCTGGAAATAGGTGGAAATTGTACGAACGCATTCGATAGGATTGAAGCTATAATCAAACAAAGAGACTGAACGTGAGATAATTCTAACCTTTTTGCTTTAGACAAGGCATCGGGCACACTGGCCTGATCACTCAACGTGCAATCGTATGTGGGGCGGCGCCTAGGGGCCTCTTTTCGTACACCCAGTCGCGACTGTCTGACGCGACTCAGATGCCTACCATTCGCAAACGTACGTATTTAGGAAATCGTATGAATAATTTTGGCAAAATAGGGCAGACCCGAAATGGAAATGTAATTGGAAATCATGAGGGGAACATTAGTTATTACAAAATAGTGAGGTTGATGCTACAAAATAAATTAGATTTATGATAAGCTGAAGGTTAAAAATATTTCAAATGATTTGTCATATTGCGTTATAAGTTGAAATCACTAATTGTATTAGGAAAAACAATTTAAGCGTTTACTTTAAAACTAACACTCACTTGGACAAACCTTCCTAACGTAACAATTTTTAACTTTAAGAATCTCTGTAAACTCGATCCAAATGTAAAAAAGAAACGTTCAAGTCGTTACAAGTATGTAGGTCATAGAAAAACATGGTATTATACACGTAGGCCCGTAAATAGGTGTCGCTATAAAAAGTCAGAAACAAAGGCTACAGCCATTATTTATTTTATTAATCGCTTGGTACGATCTGTCTCGGTCTTGATATATCTCGTTAGAGCTCACATTTAAGACCATTAACATCGGCATGCGCATGAACTGAATTGATTACGCACTGATTTACTCATATCGTTATTGTATGCATTTATAGACATTAAATCGCCTGCTGAATGGAGCTGTTATCGAACCGCACTATGGTTGAATAATATGTGCTTTGAGATTTAAAATAAAAATAAACATACTATTAATGAGATAAGTCAAATACACTGTCTATGGCAAAAGAAAAGAGGGGAAAGAATCCTTGAGAAATATTAATTCTTCTTCGAGATATACTTTCCTTCTTTAAAATTAGCAAAACGTTAGTCATATTGGAGCTCTTCAAGAAAGGTGCAAAACTGTAATTTTATAAAGCCAGCAATGCATGCGGCAGTCACTGCTCCCATCATGTTGTCCATCTGGTTTATAGATATAAGTACAAAACAGCAATTTGTCCAACCTTTTCTCTACATGTACATTTGTCCTTCTTATGATAACTGGAAACTTCAAGATCATATTAACCCAAATGACCTACCTAAATAGTTATCAAGAAATGTGTAAACTTGTTTCATTGATATCATAATTTAATGCGTGCAAAGGAGATAAAGTTATCACGGTCACGCGATACAACGTCATTATCTCGTAAACAGCTCAAATGTAAAACGATTTCATTCAAACAACAATCAGAGATTTTTCAGTCCACAAGAATGTTTTTCCGTAAATCGTAGTTTCGATTCAATCGTCACCCGTTAAGCCGACCTTTCACGTACCGATATTCCTCCCTTCCGGTCAACTTGTGCGAATAAACTGTCAGTTGGAACAATTCCCGCTTTTTCGCTGACAACCCGTTTCACCATTTATACGCTTTGAACTGCGATGTATCGTTTTCGTAGTTTCACGGTGTCCCTTTTAAATGGTTTATGTTACGATTGAGTTCAAAAATATTTTACGCATGTTTCTGTAAAATAATTGTAGATCAAGTTATAATGGTAACGCTAGACCACTTCATTAGTTTAAAACAGCTGAAATAAATCATTTAGCATGATTTAATTGAAGTGTCAGTAATTTTTTCAGTCCTCAACTGTGTTTTTCCCTAAATCATAGTTTCGATTCAATCGTCACCAGTTAAGCCGTCCTTTCACGTCGCCGATATTCCTCCCTTCCGGTCAACTTGTGCGAATAAACTGTCAGTTGAAACAATTCCCCCGCGCTTTTACGCTGACAACCCGTTTCACCATTTATATGCTGTGTACTGCGGTCGCTTTTACAGTTTCACGGTGTCCGTTTTAAATGTTTTGTGCATCAAATAAGTTCGAAATTCCATCTGTATTAAAGCTGTTTCACAGTTACATAACTGTAAAATTTATTTTTAATTTCGAATTTTACTTTATTTGATATCTGGTTTAAATAATGTTTAACATTCATGTATAAGTTTTTAAACGTTAATTAAAACAAAACGTGCTTTCCATAGTAATTAAGTCATATTAACGTGTTTGTAAACTTTTGACTTTTTGACGATAATTCACCGCGGTTTTCGATGACATTTAGGTTTACCGTCACATTTTTACTCTGAACCCCATTCTTTTTTATTTGTGCACAAAAAACACTCCAATCAACACCACTTGTTTAATGGCCGGAATCGTCTATTTTTTTTTATTTACAGTTATCGTTGCTTAATAGGATATTCCCAGGGGTATATTAAAAGTAGGGAATGCAATCTCGCGGAATTTGGGCTCAGCCCTGATCTCGCGAATTTATGAATATCAATACTGCGAGATCTCGCCAATTAGGAGATCTCGCGTGATTGACAGTTTTGTGTTTGTTTAATGTTGCAAATAATCGAAATATTTGAATAAGTAAGGAAACAAAATAATAACAATTGTAGGTATTATAAAATAAACATTTCTTATCCGATTTTTTTCAATAAACTTTTATGTATGTATTTATTTGTTTGATGGATCTATCATTTTTTAAATTAAAGCTTTTTTTTAGTAACAAGAACCGTACATTACATATTTAATGTTAAGTCATAAGTAATAAATATTTAAGCATAAGAATATTAAACAAAGAAGACTTCAAATGACAACCAAACATTCATTTAATTCGTATGTCAAAAACATAACCCTAAAATAACCGTATCAATTTTACATAAAATTTGACGCCACTCAACGCGCGGATCGTGAGCCATGAACAGATAGCGTTTACTGGTTACTGCGTCACAACGATTGAGGGGCCAACCCTCGTTCCAAGGTCGCAGGGGTGAGCCAATCCACAAATTGTGTTTTATTATACGTTCCCCGACCGCCATTTTAAATTGCACCCAAAACATGTTGATATTTCGCTTTACAATTAGGGGAGAGATTTATCGAGCCTTGGATTGATGGTTTGTCTCCATTATGTCATCCGCACAAACATAAATTTACAAACAAAATAAATGTAATATTTATTGTTTATAAATATAACATTGTAAACACATTAAAAATTTAAATAAATATCAAAATTAATTAAAAAAAGAAAATCTTTATCTTGGCAGTGACTCCAAAGTAATGCCGCCTCCGGATCAGTACACAGTACACATTAGACATACCTACTCGTGTCTGACGAGTAATTTTAGTGCATACGGTTAGTTTAACTGATTTTAATTGACTCAATATATCATTAAGCCTTCATTTCTTAAATACATAATAAACTAAATATACAATTATTATATACGCGATTTAACGTGTTATTTTATAAAGTAGCCTGTAATTGCTAGACATTGTTAATTTTAGTTCGCCACCCAAGGTTTATGCCTTTTATTAATGTATCTCATAAATATTTAATTATTATCTATCATCGATTGTCGGTGTCGGATTTAGGCGGTTAGCTATTAATTAGCCTTTGCATATTTCACAAGATCGTTGGCCATACATTTTAATGTAGCGCTACAGACGAAGGTATAATTTTACGGTTTATCTGCCCAGATCTTAAAATAAGTTTTATAGATTCATCTTATACTAGCTGCGCCCCGCGGATTCACCCGCGTAAGTTTCGACGATGATATATAGCCTATAGCCTTCCTCGATAAATGGGCTATCTGACACCGAAAGATTTTTTCAAATCGGACCAGTAGTTCCTGAGATTAGCGCGTTCAAACAAACAAACTCTTCAGCTTTATAATATTAGTATAGATTAAGATTATACTATTGCAAATAGTGCATTCGTCTATAGTTATTTTGAAAACTTGGTTTTAGATCACGAAATATTGGCGAGAAAACCGTTTAATTTAGAAGTGTCGCAAATTAGTCCAACAATGGACATTAAAAGGTTGATGGATGGACGGAATCGTTACTAACTTAAGTTACTAAAACATATTGTCATAAAACTACTTTTCATCCCCTATTTAATACTTTATCATGTATTTAAAAAAATATTTCTTAGTATAATATAAAATGTATATACTTTTATAAAGAACTCTAATACATTAGGCCATGATTCTAAAGACACTGTTCCTAACCAATGTCATTTCATTATCAATTATTTCAATTACTCACTACAATTATTTTAGTCAGTAATTGATATTATTAAATTCGTATCTTTATATTTACCTCAAGATATACTTACCGTGTGTTCTCGCCCTAACGCTCTACAAGTATCTCTACATATATATATATATATATATATAACTAGTGGGTAACGCACGTTTCGCTTCACCGAGCGATTTTATGAACGTTTTCCGCGAAACGTGATCATCTCAATTGTTTTTACTGCCGCGCCGATTTCTGTTATCACCTGGATCATGTTACAAACTACGTTCAATGTAAAATAGTATTGTTATTACGTAACTGAAGAAAATATTCCTCTCTTTTCTATCCTCCTCTCTTCCAAGGTTAATACTGTAATAATTATACCTTTATACATACAAATAACTTACGTCATACCATTCGGTCATTAAAATGAAAAATATATTTTTCATAGATACGTAATATTTCATTATTATTACAGAAAATATGATACGCGAAATATTCCTAAGGTTATACTCATTCCTCTTCTTATTTTTTTACTATAATATCTATTTATGTGCGCCTGCTATTGCCATATACACCTACTTCATTCATTACACGTTAAATTACATGAAAATGTTTTATATGCACGTATATAACCCTACATTATTAAAATAAAGGGTCGTTGAAATACATATTTAAATTTAGAAAGAATTCAGATCCTTATACTTAATACATTATGAGAAAGATACCTCAACTATGTTTAAAACGTCAATAATTTCCATGCTTCGTGTCTGATAGAACGATTATTCTCTAAACTTGATTAGCTTCATTGAGAATTTATCTCCCGCCTGATCTTAAGCGACCTCCGCTACGTACTCAAATAAATGTTTGACAATACAAAGACCTATGATTCCATAATAAAGACAATCATTATCCAAGTCGACGAGTGCGGTCTCTATTCACTTATTATTATAGCTAAATAACAAACACTCGTTAACTTGGCCCCGTGTCAAATAATTTTATTTATAGCTTTCTACTGAGAATGTGGTCGGTAGAAGAAAGTGTGCAAACTGCGTAGCGTAGCGATTAGAAACTAAAATAAGGCGGAACGACCATATAATTCTTTATCTAATTGTTTCATTTAAAGGTAGAACTCTATTTGATTCGACTTTCAGAAATTCGGAAGCACGATCGCCACACCAATGTCTGCCTAATAACAGCAGTTGTGGTAACACGGGTGTGGTAAGGGAGATATGCTCATTCAAGTCGTTCCAACTTAATCCAAGTAAGACTCTGATCTAACCTGGGGTTGGTTACAGATGTCCATGGGTGGCAGTGACCACATGCCATCAGGTGGACTGCATGCTCGTTTGCTACTTCCATATTTAAAAAAAAATCTGTCAATTCAAGCAAAGATGGTCCTGATTTTACTTAGCGCTTTTGTGTTCTGGTGTAAAGGTTAGGCAGGGACACAAAAGATCGCAACCTCGTCTTCAACTGTAAGGCCGACCATGCAGAGAATTCACCTCAATAGGCCAATCATTCAAATGCCAAATGTTCCCTAAATTCATCATCGGCTCTTTGACTAAGGACTCCAAAGTTATTTGGGATTGCCAAAATGCCCATAGACGGGACTAACCACTTACTATCAAATGAAATACTAATTTTTTACTACTTCAATGGCAATAGGGAAAGTAGTAAATTCAAAATTTTATCTTCTACACTGCAGATATTTGGAAGGGTCGTTGGCAGGTTTTTATAAATGATTCCTTGCTTTACATTAAGCAATGTGTCCAAGTTGTCATATTTAACAAGCGTTAACGTTTAGTGACGCGGTTTATTAACATTCGAGAAAGGGGCTGTCAAGAAGTATTTCTACCATATTTTATCTCCAAATTAGAACAACAATCTTACAAATCAATGAAATTAGTCTAAGGATATCAAATTAGACATCACGTCCGGGAATTCGGGGTTCGAATTCCGCTCTCCGGTTTATCGAAGTGTTATTCGAAGTGATTGTCCTTATTAGGTACAAACACATACAGACGCAAAGAGTTACCCATCCGCAAAAATAAAGAGTTATTTGTAAAATTTGTCTATTCTGGTAGACTGTGGATGCCGACTTACTCATACACCTCTACAGAATTGAAGTATATGTGATTGCCTTTAGGTAGGACCCCTATTCTACATGTAGTGGGTCACAAATTCCCTGTGCGGTAGTAATCAGCCAGTGTGCAGTGCATCTGATGGTAAGTGACCATCAGATGCACTGCACAGTCGCTTGCTGCTTCAATCTTATAAGAATATTTCTAAACTAATAAGCTAGACAGACTAATATCTATATTCTATGCTACGTAAGCATGTCATGCTCCACTTCATTTCCATGTAGAGATAAGTAGGCAAGGCAAACAAAGGCACGGGGGTAACGCACGAAAGAGCGACAAAAAGGCGCGATGAAAAAACTTGAACATTCGTCTTGTCTATTCTATCCAATCTAAGGACGATGACCTCGCGAATACGATCTCTGACTCTAGCGTGCAAAAAATAAACACGGACTTTTCATAAAAAAAAACGTGGCGGGAAACTACGTCACTGACCGAGCTAATAACTTTTAGGATTCGCACGTTAACATATATGGGAATACCTACCTGAAATGGTAGGTACAATAATTTATATTTATATAATAGATAAGTCACCTATAGAAATAAAATCCAAATAGAAATGATTTCTTATGAATTTAAAATGTCAACTAGAACACTATATGAATAAATATAATAAATACTTTGGATCAGCGTATTGAAGTGTGCTCCACGATTACCTTAAAAAAAACATACACAGAAACAGTGAAGACTCATGTTCTTCTCTTTGAAATACCATTCTAAACAATATGTAAAAACACGGTTGGTTGGTTGAAGAAATTTATAATAGGCAAGCTAATTGCGCAGTTACAATTTTGTAAAATTTTATTACCGAAAGAAATATAGACAACTATTGACAGTCTATTGTTTCTCATGTAAGTTCGTTTTTAATTAGTATTCTTTATGAGAATCAGGGTTAATGTTAAGCCAGTAGTACATAATTATGTTTATAGAAATATAAAAATGATAATATTCAATCAAAATAAAACTTTATTTAAACCATGTGTATGGCGCAATGTAATCAAACATTGTTTTATACATTTTTGTTATCATATACATAACACAGTCTTTTTTAAAGTGGTTTAATGTGACGATATATTTTTTCCGAGACGATTTCCTCGGCCAAAGCGACATTAATTCGGTTAGAACGAATCATTTATTCTGATTACGTCATTCCACCGCGGTCATTGACAACGTCCTAATCTGAAACGCGTTAGAAATTCCACTACAAGACTACGTAGGTACTTACCTCTATTCTCCTCACCTAATAGTTTCAATTATAATCAACATTCTCACATTATTACCATAAGTTCTATTTATATATGAGTGATGTGTGTAAGGTCATTATCCTATTTATTGGCATAGGATTAATATACCTAAATATGTTTTCAAGCGGTTAAATTTTCGATAATAGTTCTGATATAATCCTTATAAAAATGATTATTAATTAAGTAATTTTGATCAAAGCCACTAAAACTAAAATAACATTTTTATTTATCGTTAACATTCTCAGAAAAGTGTATATTATGAAGTAAAATATGCTCTCAATTCCAACTTTCTTCCAACTCCTGGAAACGACATTATCATAAAAACGAGATCCGTAAACAAAGCTATCCGGCGGTCGAAAGTTAATTTAAGAGCTTTTAAAAATCTGTCCGTTGAGCAATCGCAGCACATATTTAAAACAGGCGAGGGTCCCGAAAAATGACGCTCATTAAAAACATCGTCGTGGCATAAATTAAATTGTTTACGAGACCGACGAAATCAATTATTTGAGCCGAATGAAGAGCGGTAATCTATTGGGCTGCCATTCGAAACCGGAGATTTTCCTCACTGTAAAATTAAATGTCAGAGAGTAAAAGAACGAACTGGAATTGTCCTTTTCACATCCATTTTCACGGTTTATTCAAACGAGCTCAGTCGAAACCCGGAAAGGAAACATATCGGCGAAATGGAAACATTTTTCATATTCAGCGAATGGACTATGAATAACGGAATTTTCCTTTGATGCAAAATATCAATAGGGGGATAAATAATTCTGTTGCAAACATGTCGACCGCGCGATTTAGTTCTACATTTCTGGTACTAGTTTTTTAAAGTTTTGTTGGTTACTTACTAGTAAGTATACATTACTTGAGAAGCGGAGAGAGGGAGCAACGTAAGATCGATTTATTCAAACTGGTTAAAAATACCTTATCCATTAATAAAAAATCGAGCTAATTAAGGCAAGTACAGCTAAGTTAAGTAAGTTAAAAGGTATGTTAAGGTGGTATAATTTTTTGTGGTTCGACTCCGGAAGCGGTGGTGCTTCCGGAGTCGAACCACACTTATTTCTGCCTAATAACAGAAGTTACGCGCTGCTGTGTGCTGGTCTGAAGGGTGTGGTATGGGGGACATCCTTTTCCGAGGCATTTGATCTTTGGCCTTGGGGTAGCAAAGCATCTATGGGTAACCTTAGATGAGACTTTGATCTTACCTAGGGTTAATTACAGATGTCCATGGGCAGGAGTAGCCACTTACCATCTGGGCTGCATGCTCGTTTGCTACTTCCATACTATAAAAAAATAGCTAAGCCAACCTTTAAAGGTAATTAATGATACATGAAACTATTTTAAATAGATTCTAATTCATTAAGAACTGCACAGAACATCTTGTGAAATTGTCACGTAGATGTCAACTCCTATATTTTAATTAAGCCTACATAAGTGACTTAAAACAATTACAATTATCTTTAATAGTCGGAATATGCGTGTTAATTATAAACTTACCAAGTAAGAGTCGAATCCACGATAAAGGTTCCGTACCACCGCATACAAGTATTTTATATAATCCAAATATTTTCTTTCATTCCATTCGGACATCCTTAGCAAGAGCCCGACATACTTAACACGACATTATTATCAATTTTTATTTTTTTAAGTTTTTACTATAAATGAAGTTTGTTACTGGTATATATTATATTTTTTACTAGCTGAGCTCGCGGTTTCACCCGCGTTTAAAAAAAAATGTAACGTGCCATACATTAACCGAAATTTTATAAATCATTAGAAAAAAAAAACCGATTTTGAAACATTCTTCAATGGTGCTCCGCTCCTGTTGGTTTTAGCGTGATAATATATAGCCTATAGCCTTCCTCGATAAATGGGCTATCTAACACCGAAATAATTTTTCAAATCGGACCAGTAGTTCCTGAGATTAGCGCGTTCAAACATACAAACAGACTCTTCAGCTTTATAATATTAGTATAGACGATATAGCTGAAAATAATCGTTTAATAATACAAGATACATAGGTAAATGTTGTTTATACACACATGCAAACGATTACAAATAACGATTCAAAATATTTACATTATAAACTTCCAATCCTTTAAACGTAGGACAAACCTTAGCTTCACTCCCTAATAGGCTTTTATACAGAACCCTAAAACTATAAAAGGGGCGGCTGTTAAGTAAATTAACCGGTCGCGAAACAATCGCTTAACCCCCGCTCATTAGTGTACGCACGACTGCATTTCTGATATGGAAAGAATCAATCGCAATTATTTACACGGTTGGAACTAGTTATGGTAAATGGGCGAAACGTGTTTCAATTCATGGCGGGGGAACCGCGCGAACTTGCGAGCTTTGAATTGGTTTTTAACACTGCTAGTGTATTTCATTATTGCAAACACTTTTATGCTATCATATCTATTTTTATAGTCACATTTATATGCTATATTATATAAAATACATTCGTATTTTCATTTTTAAAATGGGACCCTATTACTAAGAATCCGCTGTCCGT
>MOOZ01000899.1:318550-330925 GCA_002930495.1 Cecropterus lyciades | reverse complement strand
GTCTAACCTTAGGTGAGACTTTGATCTTACATAGGGTTGATTACAGATGTCCATGGGCGACACTAGCCACTTACCATCAGGTGGGCTGTATGCTCGTTTGCTTCTTTCATACTATAAAAAAAGTATTTTCATGTTTTTTGTAAGTGTTTTAAGCAAAGAACAATATATTTTAAAAATTTAAAGACTCTTTTAAAATGGTCATAAAAATTATTATTCATAACGTCTACACCGGACTAGCATGCATTCAAATGTAATTAATAATCTGGATTCGGATGTAATGTGCTATGGAACGCGTCATTAATTAAAAATGTATTTATCTGCAGCTGCGTGGGATTTAAATAGAATTAAAAATAACATAATCGAGTCACTCGGAGTGTCTATATATCCTTGAGAAGTGTAACGATCCCACTCCTGCTCCACTTTTAATGCTGTTTGAGACACAATAAAACAGCTCAGTACAATCAAAGATTTCTTCTTCGGTCTTGTAACTATACAATGAAACCGGTAGATGAATAAATAAGTGCAAAAAGTGGTTTCAAAATAGCCCCCTTATTGAGCGCTGCAGCTGTGACCAACTCAAGGCAATCCACCCGCTTCTTTTAGGCCGTGTTCTGCAACACAAATCGTGATTTTTTTTTATTTAACGACTAGCGCCCGGTGGCTAGCAATTACGGATCACTCCAATGACTGTTTTTTTTATTGTGTTTAAAATGTGTACTTAAGGTGATTGACGGTCGATAAAAGTCGTGCTTGTCAAGGGTGCCTTTACGTCCATCTTTTTTTTATTTAATAGTATTTATTGTTATTTTTTTATTAACAGTTACCTTGCAAGTAAGTGGGTTATATTTTAAACAAGACATTAACGATTAAAGAAACATTTATGACTTTATTATGCTAAGTAATATCTCAATATGCCATAGTCAATATGTTTATACATACACTTTACAGGTTTTGAACACCAGAAAACTCATAGAACGTAAAAACCTATACTACATTTTCTTGGAACCACGTCACAGAAACCATGAATGTCTCAATTAGCCGTGTTTGAGCATACTTGACCATGCTGTCCCAATGCAACTGGATGTGAGCATAGAGCGTTATTTACGTATTCATAATATAACAAGGACGTTGCCACACAGATGTCAGTACATAGATTAAATCTCCTTAGGAGCTGATATCCCAAAAACGGACAGATGTCTCATTATTAATAACAGACAGGGCAATAACTACTTTTCGTAGTTTTGCTTCAAAATTAATAAACATTATATACCTACGCGTATAAACTGAGTTTCAAGATATCATCCCTTATTTATCCACCTTGGAATGAGATAAGACAAAATCCTTCCTGAGTGGATGCCTATGTCCTAAAAGGAACGCACTGTCAGAATTTTATGCTTCTAGTTCAGTCCCTACTTTAGGATCTGCGATGATATATCAGTCAGGATAAGTTTTTTTTTTCTTTTTTAATATAGAACGGTTGAAACAATCGTAACATCAATAGAGGGTAATTAAAAAAAGCCACGAGCTGACTTCATTAGTATTCAGAGCGGTGTCTTTCTCTCGTACGAGTGCACCTGCCCTATATTTATTTGTTCACTATCATGATACGTTTAGGGTTGAGGAGAACACGTTTTTGATATATTGCCAATTAGATTCTTCGGATAAACTCACAAAGCCTTAGTCTTAAACATACTCGTAACGCTTTCTATACATAATAGTATGAGTTTATTACGCTTCCTAATAACAATCATTGTTTACTTCTTTTTCCATCATTGCAAATAACGTTCGTACGTATGATAGAAAACAATAACGTAAACGGAAAACGTAGTTAACTCGTACTAAGATACTTATGTTATGGGTACGTTTGATATGAAACATGTCCTAAATTGTTAATACGTTTCATTTATATTTAACTGGAATTCGAAAGTAGATGGTGTATTGCAAATCGTTTTATATTATTTGCAGATTAATGTGAAATACATACAAGATTTTACTTATCTTATCATGGTATATTAAAAATAAAAATTAATTGAATATAATTGTTTATAAATTTTTGTTATAAACATATGAGAACACATTATAATTTCAATCTGTAACCATAGTCAGCCCTGAATAAATCGCCTTTTTAAAGACGAAGTTATCAGTCCGTATTTATCGGTGCTTTTATTATTAAGCATGTCTTTATAGAGTCGATTATGATCTGAGACGACTACACGAGGCAGCTGAATCCTTATCTAGATTCCAAATATTCGTGTTAAATTAGTATTACATGGACCAATAATTGCTGACGTTGAAATTGGACCTTTGAATACGAACAATAAAATACAAGAACCATATAGTATTTAGTTTGTGTCGTTTGTGAGTGGCAGTAAGTATAGATATTTTGATGTCATAGGAGCTCTGGGAGTATCAAACTTGGTAAAATCTCAACGGTAAGACTTAATTCACGTGTTAAAACGGGTACTGGGTACCTATACGTGAGTAGTGTCATAATGTAAATCTGCGTATTACCGTCCTATATCATTAATCTTACTTTCGTACTAATAGTGTAAATGCGAAAGTTTTTTTTTTCATTAAAAATACCATTGATTGATCAATCGACCAATATACGAAGTAAATACAAATAAATTATATGTTACATGCGTCCCACGCTAAAATACACTGATTTGCTTTCGTAAAAGAACCTTAGCTTTAAAAATTTGCATTTGCAGCATTGCCTATTATTAAGTCCATCAAAGGATGAAGCATCATTAATGAAAATTAATTATACATATTTTAAAGCCTATGCACTTAAATATGATTACGACGTCCATTTCTTATCTTATCAAATAATTACAGCTCAATCAGAAAATTACAGCTCTCAATGTTAATGCAATTGGTGCTAAGTACTTAATAAGTGATTAATAATATCATTTATAAATGTCATCTTAAATATAGGAGGAAAGGGAGACAAACTGTCCACAAGTGATAAGTTGATTGGATGGTATACAATAATAGGCATATTTTATTTAAGTAGGTGTATTTTTGTGAAATTAGGAGCTAAAGTACTCGTGCTTCGCTACAGGACATAATAAAAGTCGTCATCTTTAAATAGCGCAAAATATCAAAAGTAGTCTATAAGTTGCCTAGGTAAATAACCTACATCCATGGAAAATTTCATGTAAATCGTACCAGTGCCAGTGGTTCTTGCGTGATTGAGTAACAAATAGACACGCAGACATACACTATCTAGTTTTTATATACTACATAGTGTATGCCTGCGTGTATAGAACGTGTATGTCTGCGTGCATAGAACATATATGACGGGAAAATATAAAAGTAACATACGAATGTACAGTATAAATGGTTACTGGTACTCGTGGATGTATGTACTCAGCTTTAAATAGAAATACACTCCTGTCTCCTTCCTTAGGTCGGCTAGGAGCTCGTTCACTTAAATGGATCTATCACACTCCTTAAATAAGAACACCGCTTAACACAGCTGTTTAGAAGATTAATAGAGGTGCGGGAATGAATTCGAACCTCGAACAATCAAATTAAGAGACAGATCTTGTACTACTACTGTACTATACTAAATTAATTTACTTGCCATATATGCCCTTGTTTATTGCCCGTTAAAAACAAGATGGTTAAAAGAAAAGAAATGTATAATACTAAAAAAAGACAAACCCACTATTTTTTTTTTCCGGATGTTCTCAGTTGAGCTCGTGTACCAATGTGTTTGTAGAGTAAGAGAAATATTGTATACATTGTATACTATACAAAATAAAAGCATTTATTTCATTTTATATCATTTCTTACTATATAACTACTAGATTATAACTTTTCGTACTCTATCTGCATATGTGACAAATATATCATCACACTTCTACCTACAAAACCATTTGTATTACTTACTACAAAACAACTTGATCAGTGTAGAAAAACAATGTATATGTAACTACAATAAAATCTCCGCTTAATTCTTCCTAAAGTGTGCGCTGCGGCGCCCTGGAGCGCCGTAGAAAGTAAAGAGAGGCGCCCTGAGTCATTGATTTGACTGAGAAGTTATTCAAGTTATTGTTTGAAAAAAGTTTCAAATTGAGTTTTAATTTTAAAAATTGTTTTATTGGTACCTATTTTTAACTGTATATATATCGAGTAGCTAGCTAGAGTAGGGCGCTGTGAAAAAATACTAAAATTGTGAGTGCGCCGACAGCTGTAAAAGATTGGGGACCCCTGGCTTAATCCATTATCCTACGTCTCGTGGGCATAGCAACCGCCACCAATTAACTTTGCCCTTTAAACAATCCGATCCCACGAGTGCGGAATATATCAAGTGTTTATTTCACTACTTCCTTGATCATATCATTTGCATAAAGCTGTTTAGTAGCTCCATTTGGATATTCAAAGCTATTTAGAAAGCTATGTAAAAGATATCTGACCACATATTAAAATTAAATATATGTGAAGAAATATATTATTAATTTTTAAGTTATACGTGAAGGTTAGATTCATATTGATTTAACTGGAACCCATTTGTCTCATTGCTAAACTTTTTGACTAATAACAAAGTTACTACTGTATGTTTTGCTATGATAATGACTAGTGACTAGTGTTTTATTGTTTTATAGTGTTAGTGGTATTAAATATGCTGTTTCAAGCTTTAGTTTTTAGGAAAATATTTTATAGGTGACCAAGGGATGGAGTAATTTTATAGCTATTCCTCATATAGCAGTTAGATTTTGTCGTCTTTAAATTTATAATTTTTATTCTGCCCGCGATTCTGGAAGCTCCCTTTCAGTCGCCTCTTAGGACATTCAGGGGATACTGTATTCTATTACCTTAACTACAGGGACAAACTGAAAATTGCTAGTGGTACCTATTAGGTCAGTCAAGAATCAGGTAGCGCTCGAAAAGATTGTTATTTATTTTAATAAAATTAATAAAAAGCATATAATGATAGCAGTGTGTAAGAAACATCTGGAAATGTTACTTTAAACACGGTGGCATCAAAATGCACAGTCCAATTTAATACCGCCTCCCCTCTTAACTAACAACGCGGTAACGGTATGGGCTCACTAGCGCCATCGCGCGGTGGACTGCGGTACTATTCTGCTTCATCTGTATGCGTAATTAAAGAAGTTCAGGGTTTATGAAGGTCAACGCGTTGGTGGTATATGGACAGTAGTTAGGAGGACATATTTTTTAAGAGACACGATAACATCGCCACGTGGCGATTTTTGGAACTATTGTATTGCGGAACTATTGTATATTCTAGGTGACAAACTACAACGACAAACACGACATTAACGAGCCCAAATCACAAAATGAGAGTGTATTTTTTTTTTTTGGGTTTGTTATTGGTTTGGTGTTATAATAATAATCTATTTAATACAACGCTTTTGAGGAGTCTTCTAAATAACAAACATCCTTGCAATATTTTGTTTTACGGGCGCCATTTGTCAAAAAGTTGTCTTTGTCTTTATTTCTCTTAAAATTGAAAAGAAACCAATGACAAATCATATATCAAAATCCTTAAAGCAATTTGAGCTTCAACCAAAGAAGACATACTCGAATACGTTACCCTCCTTCTGACATAGCCGCATTAAATTTACGATAAAAATCTCGAATACGTAAACGTCGGAGAAGTGTCGTAATTTCATGATGTAAACAAATTAATGCCCTCCTACTTAAACCTACGCAAACATGGAAAAAACATGGTGTGGCGTCATCGGTATAGAAATTCTAAAAATGACCAATTTAACGGAAAAATAGGATGTCGTAAACTTTTATTTTTAAATATATTTCGAAAAAAATCAATACCCGTAATACTTACAATCCTACGCAGTCTTCGAGAAAATAATTAAAAGTATTATCATCGTCGTGCCCTGTAATTTCGGCCTTCAATAGCACAACTCTTTCTCTTCCCTTCCTTGGATGTCGTACGAGGTGACTAAAGAATTAAATCCAGGAGATAGGCAGCCGCAGCTACCTGTAATTATTAACTTTCATTTCTTTCTTTTCATACCAATAGAACATAGATGTCTGATTTTTTAGCTAGTTAGCTCTTTTTGGTTATAAGAACTGCACATACTTATTTGTGGTGTATATGGGTATAGTTAATCCTTTTTATTATTGATAAGACTAGCACTCTGTGGGACAGGTATTAAATTGATGGATGCTTCGACAATGGGTTGATCAGAAATCTACTATTCATTAGAATATATCATGTGTGTATGTAATGACATAGTTCACATACAAACATGATATATTCTAATTGACTCGAAACTGTGTCTTAATTTTAATGACATTAAAATTAAGACACAGTTTCGAGTACTGTTATTCTTAGAACTCAAATAAGCGTCCAATTAGTATCTATAAGTTTAAACCAAAATTAAATGGATATACGGGTGAAACTGTACATCGTGAGGTGGTTAAGTAAATACTTTTGAAGTCTATCTTCGACTTGTAAACAATCCGAGTAAACGAGTCAACCAGTCTTTTAGACCTCTATAATCATCTGTTGTCATTTAAAATCAAATCAGTTGTAAGTCTTAAGGTTTAAAAAAATGGCTCAAACATTTTGAGACATTTTTTTAAACCTGTTAAAAACTAAACACATGTTTAGACTCAGAATATAAGACTCGAAAGATTAGTCGAGTCGTAAATCACTACAAATGTAATATACTTCACTCTAAATACTGTAGTTTCGTAATTGTAGTTATAAAAAAAAGACAAACCCACTGAGTTTCTTGCCGGATCCTCTCAGTTGAGGTCATCTAATGACCCGGTGGTGGTAATAAAAAAACATTGTAAATGACAATTTGTACCTGCCCCCGTAGGCCTATACAAAAAATTAAAGACATTTAATTTCGTCACTAGTTAATATTTACAATCACTTAATAGTATCTACTACTGTTCTATCACTCGTTTCACACAATTTGTATGTAATGCTATCGCCCGAAAGCACTTGACACAATATCGAACGGATGTGGACAGCCACATCCGCCAACTGGATACGGAACATTTTAGCGGCCACAGTTATTTGTACACCGCACACACCGAATTAAATTACGTAACATTCACTATTTATTTGTTTTTGTTTTCTTTTTAACACAAAGAACAGCGGGCTTTGTTTTTCGAACAACTATTGTTAATAGCAACGAACGTAAATTGTATTCCGCCAGCAAAATCAAACATGACAACATTTTGCAGGGTTTCGTATTTCAGGGCGATTTTTATCAAACGTATATTTGATAAAAAAATATTTATAAAGGGCATAGGGAAAGAGCCTTATACGAGATATTTCAATCTAGTCCAAAGAGATCTACAACCAACCTCGGTCTGGGTAGGAATCCATTGATTGAGGACTCCAGAAATACCCAATGAAAGAGAAATGTCTAGAATGTATAAAGATAAATTAATAGAAATGTCCATTTACAACATTAGTCAGTTACTATCAGTTGGACCGCATGTGCGTTCAAGTAGCATTACTTACTGCTTAGCATATAATTAAAAAATAACGCTTTCTCACAGTAGAAAATCCTAGTGTGGAGCTATGAGTAAGCTCCACACTAGGATTTTCTACTGTGTCGTGGGTGCCATGGTCACACAAAGACAAATACACAAACACCCAGACCCAAAACAGAAATCTAAACTCATCATTCAGATGTGTGTCTGGCCGGGGATCGAACCCTGGACCCACTGCGTGTCAGACCGGTATGGTGACCGCTCCACCACGTGGGTCGTCAAATAATAAAAATTATATTACTTATAAAAAGTAACCAACAAAAGGAATATACTAGATATTATGCGGAATAGACAAGTCTCTCAAGTTATAACAAACAAAGTCTTGAAAGACGTAACTTTGAATAGTTTTCATAAACTCGAAAGTTTAAATCGTTACGTATATCGCGCTGTAAATATATTGGTATCGTTGTACACAAAGCATAGTTTAACCAACAGTTTTCTATTTGACAAAGATAGGTATACTTATTAATCTTTTGTTTATTGACATTTCTATCGTGCAGCAGATCTTGCGTTTCGGTGGAGGGTGTGGTTACTGGCTCACTTTCATACGATAATCTTGTCCTCGTAAGAAGCAACGTGACTGTGATGGAATTCAGATAGATCCCTTGTTTTTTATGAATTGGCTTAAAGGTGTGCCTGGGTGCCAGTGGCTACTTACCACCAAGTAGACTGTATGCTCCTTAACTACTTCAATCGTAAAAAAAATGTTTCTAACATTTACGATAGTTGTCACCTTTTTTTTTCGAGGGGGAAACCTTCAACACCACCTTTAACACCAGGTTATGTGGGATTTATAACGTACTAAAACCCCCCCCTGGCCGTCCGCAGCTGTGTGGAGGTCTCCGGGATCTCCAATGGAACGCAACCGGAGTCCTCCAAACTCCAAGCGCAATGCCCCTTTCGGGCTCTTCCCCGGTGAAGATTTACGCTCACCGTATCTTCTGTTCTGTACGACGGCTTGCGACCATAAATGCCGCCGTCCTTCCCGGGATCGCTTGACTGGACGGTTCGAGCTCCCATTCTTACCGCCCTCAACCCCGGAAGCCCCCTTTTAGTCGCCTCTTACGACAGGCAGGGGATACCGTAGCCCTATTCTGGTCCCGGAACTGCAGGGAAACGATAGTTGTCACCTGACCTAGTAATTTCTGTTAAAACCTACAGATTTCAGTCAGAATGTATCGTTGATAAGCAATATAGTAAATATCTTTAATATCCAAATCAATTCCAATTATTGCGATATAAAATTGAAAATTTATATAAAGTTAATAATAACCCACATTTAATAGAGAGGCTTTGTTTTAATATAGCAGCATACCACAAATTGAAGTGGCAGCGCTACAGTGAACGGCTGAATGAAGTTTACACTATATACCTACTTGTACAGTCGATTCTATTAAAAAGCTTTTCATAATTGGTTTATCGCTGAATTTTATCTTAATTGCCCGAGTGGCACATGCCTCTCTACCTTAATGAAAACAACGCGGTGTTCGTAAACAAAGCTCTTTGTAAGCTGAAATGTTTGGATTAAAATGTTGTATCACAGAATAAATGATATTTCTGTTTGTGTCGGTTTCGATACAAACTATGCTATGTCGTTAAGTTTCTCTTTTGTATTATGTTAATATCTACTAGCTGCGACCTGCGGTTTTACCCGCGTAAAATAAAATAATGTAACTTAACGGGTGTATTTATAGTTAATTCATAGTTTTAGTTTGATACAATTTCAAACATATAGACTAAGTCAGACGAAACCCTAATAAAAATATAATTTAATTAAATTACTTATACAAATAAGTATACAAGCTGTATTAACACGAAGAATACTCTTTATCGTGGTAAATAACCGAAACAAGGCAAAGCCGCGTTCAAAAGCTTGTATTATAAAAGTATATATAGGAAACTTCTGTGTAAAATACAAAATGTTTAAGTTATGTCTTGTCTGCCAGTCGGTCAGTTCTATTAACAAGATACAGATAAATTAGACATGGAGATTGGGTAAAAAATATACACGAGCAAGGCGGTCGAATTAATCAATTCAATCCTCCTCAGAACATACATTGGGGCGCGCCAAGCAATACATCTGACCTCTAGATGTATTTAGATACCTGCCTTATTAGCATGCATTAGCGTTAATAGAGCACTGGATTAGAGGCGTAATGCTATTGACAGACCACCTCGATTAGTTGTCTATCTCTAAACAGTATAGAGTACACAGCAGTGATGTGCCGTATCGTAAAAAATGTATATCCGAGACGAATACGAATCCAGATTATTCACTAAAAATAGACACTATAGATCCGCGGATACGGACACGATCCCTTGTAACAACAGTCGAATTACATTACACATAATACTCACCATATTTATAAGTCACTAGTCTCACAAAATTAAATCATTTTATATTATTTTTTCTGATAAAAAAGTGCCAAATATTTAATTTTGAGAAAAAAAAACTAATCAATATGGTGACAAAAAAGTGTTTCAATGCTACCCATACTTATACTGACACAAACATGATGAAAAATTATGGAAAGATCCATTTGAGATCCGCTAAAAAATGGGTGCAAAAAAGTAACTATTCTTCTCTCGGATATCCGCGAATATGGATAGGGATATCCGGCACATCACAGGTACACAGTAGTGATTAAATTGACACGTTCAGAGTATATCGGATTTCCGGTCATCTGGTGTTTACGATATTAATTTGCGACAAGAAGACGTTAACGAATATTCCTTCATAAATTGAAGTGAGAAACGAGGCTGCAGTTCAGTTGGTTAGATATAGACTGAACCTTTGAATATTGGTTCATCAAACTCAAATGGAGTTGGAATTCTACTGTGGCTAAGAATAGCTAAGAATAACGTCATTCTCAAATAACACTCTTGATAATATTAGTACCCATTTACTTAGAGATACACCATCGAATATATATATTTACTAGCTGCGCCGCACGGTTTCACCCGCGTATTAGTTACTACAAAGAAAACTAATCTATGTATTTATTTGGATAAGAATAAATATTATATTTATAAAAACAACTTCGCAAATAATGCATTATTTTGGAACAAATTTGGTTAGCATATAAAAGGGTACAGTGAGTTTACCTGAAAGCGCATGCAACGGAAGCTCTAATTAAAAAAAAAACGATTTTGAAACATTCTTCATTGGTGCTCCGCTCCTGCTGGTCTTAGCGTAATGATATATAGCCTATAGCCTTTCTCGATAAATGGGCTATCTAAAACCGAAAGAATTTTTCAAATCTGACCAGTAGTTCCTGAGATTAGTGCGTTCAAACAAACGTTCTAATATTAGTATAGATAGTATGGAAGATTTTTTAGCATATTTTAGTATTTTATATTATTATTCACATCTCTGTCTGTCTTTGTCTTTATTGTAACCACTTCCGCGCACGAGATTTTCCTAAAAATATTTTTTTCTGAAGCTGCTTTATCTTTGTTATAATTTTATCTGCGCATCTTCCTACGTTCCATTTATTATTGACAAATGATAATGGTTTGTTCCAAAATATTTTCATTACATAACTTAGTCGGTAATATGGAGCAATTTAACAGAGAAATATACTTTTTGTGATTGGAAAACCATAAACCGAAAATTTACAATCCTCTTACCGAAGTCTTATCAATTCGATATCTTAAGCAGAGATTATTGAAAGCCGACGGTTTTGAAGTGAAACGTTGTAGTATTTGGTTGTTTACACAATTGCTTTAAGGATTCCAGTTTTCAATATTATACGCTTAGAAATATAGCCGCATAACTCAAAGTGCAACTACAATTTTATTCATGTACAATTTAATCTCAAAACTGTTGAAGTAAAGCATATGTGTTGTCTTCTTTTAATACGGAAATAGCATACAGTCCACCTGATGGTAATGGCCACTACCGCCGATGGATATCTATAATCAATTCAGATTGATCTTTAGTCTTAGATGGAATTAGCCTGAAATGCGTTGCTACGCTTGAGGATTCAATTGGAACAGCTCGATCGAAATATCGTGTCTCTCTTGTCTAAAATAACTATAATTTCTTAACGTCTTGTAATACGATTCCAAAACGACAGATCTGTCTGAAAATTTTGTAAGGTCTCTTGAATCTTGGGTTTTTTTATCAAGGTTTTATTACTGTTGCATATGTAAACACTGTAAGCAGCAACTTTTTGTAAATATACCAAACATTACTTAACTAACGCGTATCTCACTTGTTCCAGGATATTACCAACCAGCCGGACCGCTAATAAAGGAGAGCACAGCGGAGGCGGAGCGCGCGCTCGCCAGATATCATCCGACACCACATTACCACCCGCCTCATCCATCGGTAAGTCAATTATAATTAATTGATTAATAGTTATTTCTGTGCCACTAAAGCACCTTGCAATTCAAAAGATTTTATGCTATTATATCCATAAGTAACTCTACGCACTGCGACTTTTTGCAGCGATTCGGTAGCGACAGAATAGCAAAAAGACTGCGATGTAGTCGCAACTCGTGTCACCCTAACGTTTGCTCTATATCGTCCAAAACCAATGCTAGCCAACCAAAAGCTACATTTATATTTAGAGCTATATTTTTATGTCTTTGCCAATCGAACGTTAGTAGCGGACACGAGCGCGCGATCACAAATCGCGATAATGAATCGCTGCGACAAGTCGCCGTACCCAACCCCGCGGACTTAACCGTTTAAATAGAACAGATTCCTACTACAAGCCTTCGGTGCTAACTCTGAGGAATAAATTCAAACCTCGTGATTAAGGGTTGCAATGTTATTTTTTTATTGTTTCTATAACATAATTTAAAACCTTGTCAGTAAAATTACTGTTTAATACTTCCTTGGCGTGTAATCAAACG
>MOOZ01000899.1:275893-310510 GCA_002930495.1 Cecropterus lyciades | reverse complement strand
ACCGAAAGCTACTACCCTTCCATCAAAATGCAAGAATGCAATGCTCACGTGCAATGATATCTCTCCAGACGAACTATACTAATTCTACTAAGTTCCAAATTGTATTAATATAATATATTAGTTATATTGTAAAATATCTGCGTGTTTATGTGGCTATCATACCGAATTGCCACTCAAAGAGATTCTATGTGAACCACACCAATCAATATATTTTGAATAATTCATTTTTGACTTAATGTTTATACTGATCTATGTATGTTCGTCTTTTTGCGTGCTAATATAACTCACGAGTACACAACACAGGGTATCGGCGCTATAAATGTAGTAAGCGTAAATTTAATTAATTTCCTCCTATTACAGAATACCGCGGATGCCCGTGCCCAATGAACGCGTGTCCAAAAAACGTCCTTATTGGGCCCGCTACTGGTAAAGCCCCTACCGGTGGCGGCCCAGCGGACGTACCTTCGGCCCTCGCGCCGCCCGGGGGCGCCTTCCGAGCGAAGGTGCGGGCGTGCGCGCTAGACTCCGCCGCCGATACGCACGGCAGCGGCAAGGTACGTACCAATATTCAGGTTTTCTAGCAACTAAGTAGATATCTAGGGCTAGAAATGCTATATCAAAGTGGGATTTATCGGGTAAAAATCCCATATAACCCCGCATCGCTCCTTTGAAGGCGAAGACTATTTCTCAATTCTATTCTTCTTTTTTTTGGGTTGATAATTCCGCTCAAAACATAAGTCGGTGAAAAAAATGTGTTATATTCAATACAAGAAAAACGGAAATTTTATGACATGATATTTTATTATTTTTGTATGCATGCTACATATGTCGGTAATATTTTGAGACAGAGTTAAATCTCTAGCATCACATCAAGATAAACCTTTCTACTAAGCTCAAAGTTCCTATATTTAAACATTAAAGTACTAGTTAAACGGCTAATACACGGCTGTGTAATACTGGTACGGTAACACGTCAAAATTAACTTTTGCTAAATAATTAAAATTTTATAACACCCCTTGTAGGATACACAAACTTCAGATAAATAACAAATTTTCAATCACTTAAAAAATATGTGACAATTTAAATATCTACGTAGGTCACGAAACTAGTTGAAAATCATCACGTTGTATGTGATGATTTCAAGAAAGTAGCACATTACTTGTATGTGTGTATTCTAATCAGCATAAACCAACGTTACGACAATGCTACGAGTAGTTTGAAACAGAGTAGAGTTTTCCAGCTTAATCAACGTTGCTTTAATCACATGTGACATAAGCTTTGCGAGTGAAGTTCATTCGACTACGTTATTAACTGATCGAATCCGATGACCGTGTGATGTATTGACAGATGTTTAATTTGATCCCAATTGGAATAGCTTTGCCGTTTTCATGCAATTTTGATTAATTGGAATTTGATGTCGCTATTTAAACAAGGACAGCTTTAAAAATCAAACACACCCGAGCAACTAAATTATTGCTTGATAGGTATTCAAAATCTTAGTCAATTAGTAAGTTCCATAGTCCATGATAACATAACAGAAAACATGACATACATAGATATCAAAATATAACTTAACCCCTCTAGTCAAAATGACAGAGAAAGCCCTTGAAAGTTATCACTTAGGTTCGTTTATATCTCTCCTACGGAAATTTGTAGGTGTGAAGCAATAGTCTAGAATTAGTTTTTTATTTGCTATAAGACATACTGTTGTTGTTCCAGGATCCACCGTTAGAGCCAGAACCACCGGCTGCGGCAGACGCGCCGCATCCTTGCCCGCTACCCACCATAGGCGGAGCGTCTCCCAAACGCGAGATGTTCGATCGCGACAACATTCGGCTCGCGGGGGATGTGCCGGGACCAGCTGAGGCATTAGGACCACCTTCCCCAGCCCGTGGTTCCGCTGGAGTATGCACTCCCCAACCTCCCCCGATCGCTCCGCGCCGAGCACGGCTCGGCAAGGCCATGGCGAGACGGTCTCTAGCAGGAGACGACACCGGTCTACTCCTTAATGTGCCACAACCCCCACCAGCCCATCACAGTGACGCTGATGATGACGTCCTCGCAATATCACCACCTATTTGTGCGCCGATCGATTTGTCTTCCTCCGACGAGCGATCCACCCCTCTCGTTGACGTTAAGAAAGAAAATGAAGGTCCTACTTACGCCGCACCAAGAAAGGCAGACGCACAAGCTCTCAAGGAGCATAATTCTACGATTACGTTAACAGATGTACCTGACGTCACGGATGCAGCGAAAGCGGTCAAGAGAAGATATTCAAAACCTAAGTTAGAGATAGAAATGAAGGATGTTCAATTAGATACTGTATGTAAGACGAATGGGATAGGGGAACACGTTAAGTTACAAAAGCGGAGAAAAGTTTCCGGTGAGCAGACTGAAATAATAAGGACAGAAACGGTTCCAAAGGAGCCTAGGAAGAAATCTGTACAAAGTACAAAAAGAACGCCGAGGACACCAAACACAGAAAAGAAAACAAATAAGAGAAAAGCTGAAGTAGCCGAAAATGGACCAAAGGCAAAGAAAATACTAATGGAAACCATTACTGATGAAGAGCAGCGCCTTAAAAATAAAATAATATTACCTGATGATGCATTAGTGACTAAACCCAAAACCAAAAGTGCCCTTCTACTCGATAATCTCATTAGAAAAAATAGTATTGATAGAGTTGACGCTAAAGGTTATTCATCAGATACTGAACTCAACCCAGCCAAATTATTCCTACCATCAAACGATAATGTTGTTAAGAAAACATTGAATATCAATAATAATATTGTGGAAAATAACACGACCGTTAATGGAGTACGGCCGAAAACAATCGCTGCAGTCAGTCAACATATAGAAAAGAAGCTTGCATTTAAAAATGCATGTAAAGTTGAGAAGATAGATTCAAAAATAACACATAGCTTGAAATCAGTATTAAAAACACCCACCGACAAAACAAACTTTAAAGAAGAGCATAAATGCATAGTTTCCAAAAGTGATAAAACGTTAGAAGACAATACAATCGGGAACATTACCGTTGAGAAAAGTGAAATAAACTCTAGTGATATGTGTAAAACAAAAAATGATCAGGATGACTGTAGTAGTGACAATGTTAATGAAACGAGTATCGCGCCTGAGGATGTATTAAAAACTGTAAAAAAATCAGTAAAACCAAAAGCGATCTCAAATAAACCTGAGGAAATACAGAAACCTCCCAGCGTTGAAAAGCCCGAAGAATCTCAAAATACACCTAATAGAATTGTTGAAAGTCAAGAGTGTACGAATAAAGAAACCACAAAGAAGGTTGATGATAAAATAACAGATCCATTGAAATGCGACGAAGCATTAAATAAAACCAAAGCATTAAATAAAATGGATAAAAATGGGGAATGCAAAGGAAAGAATGTGGAGAAATTGGTCAAACTACTAGTTTCAAAGAAGCAAGCGAAAATCACAGAAGAGGAGACTTCGAAAGCGAAAGACGTAGAAATATCGCAACCCGAGGAAAAGGAAAAGAGACCTGAGAAACCTGTCTCCAAAAGGTGTAAACTAAGCGAGAAGCCGAATGAAATGAAAGGAAAGAACGTCGAAAAAGTAGCGAAGTTGTTGGTTTCAAAGAAGACTGTGCTAAAGACGAATGAAGCGTCCTTAGTTGTTGAGGATGCATGTGCAACTCCCCCTCCAACAATGGGACGAAGGACTAAGAGAAGACGGAGTGGGGGCAGAAGGGTACGAAGGGCGATTGCCCCTCTTACTCCACCAACCCTTCAGCCGAGAGCACCACCTCGCTGGAGCAACGGTTGGAACTGGGATGGAGAACACTACATTTCAAAAGTCTACCTCAATGTAAGAAAAAACCTTATTTTTTTTATTTATATTAATTAATTTATTTATATTAATTTAATTATTTATATTTTTTGTTTTATTTTTTATTATTATTTTTACGTACTTTAATTACATTGAATTCAATAGAAATGCCGTAGTATTTTATACTCCAAAAACATCCATACAAATGTCAGACGAAATTTATAGGCTTTTGACCTTGCTTCCATATTTGCTAAATGACAATAACGTATCATGCTTATCAACATCCTCTTATGACACCCATTTTTTTATAAATTTCACTGCCTATATTTCATGTACTCTCACTTCTGCACAGTAATCGCAAAATACTCTGCTCGAAACTAAAAAATACACTCGCGTGCGTCGTGCATAACGACACTTGTATCCCGACACATCACGTTAGCAATACCTATATACATTTGCGTGTATCCAGAACGTCGCGCATCACTTTGGTAGCAACTTACACAAATTTGCGTGTACCCAGAACGACTCCCGCATGGACCGCACGGCGCGCTGCTGGTCGCGGATGACGCACGCGAGCGGCGACCGCGTGGCGCGCGGCGACTGCGTGCTGCTGCGGGCGTCGCTTGCGCGTGCGCAGCCCTTCGTCGCCAGGATCGCTAGTCTCTGGGAGAATCCGGATGATGGTGATTATTGAACACTTATATTACTTATTGTTTATATATCCTTTCTTAGAGTTCCACCCTTGTTTTCTCATGGGCGATACAGGGGATTTAATAGAATATAATCTGTCATAAAAACACAAAGATTTGACACACAAGAACCAGTGTAGTTCGATCGGGAAGATTTTGCGTTTCGGTGGAAGGGTGTGGTTGTCAGCTCACCTATATATGAGCCTACCATCTTAGTCTGTGATCGACTTCAGATTGAACCCCTGTTCATTATGAAGTTTCTTACAGATGTCCATGCGAGGCAGTTACCACTTGCCATAAAGTGGATTAAATGCTCGTTTGCTACTTCAATCTGATAAAAAAGAAACTCTTTCTTCACCCATAATTCCGTACTTGTATTCCCATGGCTTATACAGGGAATCCACAGGTGTGATTTAATACACACAAATAGCAGTTACCAACAAGTAGGCCGCAGCGCAGAAAGCCGAATTCATCAATTTACATCATTATTTGAATTTATAATCGACGAGAGTTTCGAACGTCCAATCGAGTAGATCGTAGTTCTTATCCGGTGGGAGTTTATAAGTTCCCCTTAAATCTCAAAAAATATAAAAAATAAGTAGTACCTACATATTTCTCTAGTCAATTACAACAGCCTGCATGATATTCAATACAAGTACATTAAATTCATAGGTATTTTTTATTCATGTTTCTCTCGTGTAGGTATGTATTTACGATCACATACTTTAATTGAAAATGAGCATATCAATGGCTGTTTTAACTAATATTTATCTCCAGGCGAGATGATGGTATCACTAGTGTGGTACTACCGTCCGGAGCACACACAACGGGGCCGCCAGCCGGAGGACGCGCCGGACGAGGTGTTCGCGTCGCGACACCGAGACGCTAACTCCGTCGCCTGTATCGAGGATAAGTGCTACGTGCTAACGTTCAACGAGTACTGCCGGTGAGTAGGTAGACCGGTGTTGCCAACTCGGCGGTTTCCCCCTGAATTTAGGAAAATTTTTAGAGGGATAAAAAAAATTAAGTTTATTTTAGGGCGACACAATTTACAATGACATCCGGATTATGTTGTATACGGACGTTTTGTTAAATTGCGGAAATATAAGATCTTTTGTTTTTTTTTTTTTGCGGCAGACTATTTGTCCAGGGCAACCTTTGATGTATTGAATAATGCACATAGTAAATTGTTGAAAACTATAAGTTGTGACAGTAGTAGTTTATTAGATAATTTTATATATGGTTGATGTAGCAAAATATAGCGCAGTCCATTTGAAAATAACGGGATAAAATGAAAAACGGAAAATAATGTTATCAAAGTTACAAATAATAAACAACAAACTTATGTATGGACAGACAATACACACTTAACTGACAACATTTATGGAAGGTAGGGTCAAAACTCTATAATATAATTTATGACCCTTAGAGCAAATGAACATTGGGTGAATCAATAGCAGAATAAACTGATAAATTAATTGCATCATTTTTATTTCCAGGTACCGCAAACGGCTAAAGGCAGCGGAGGAGGGCGTGCAAATGACGCCATGCATCGTTCCCGCATTGCCCGCCCCGCCCGCGGCCCCCGCGGCTCCTGCGTCCCCTGCGACCCCCACGGGGAACGCACTCCCCGGGAGCGCCTCGGGGGCCACACCCCCCACGGCTCCCGCATCTAGTACCGAAGCCTTCAGCGATACGCGGCTACCGCCCGCCGTCGCCCCCGACCTCGTGCTCTTCTGCCGGAAGGTCTACGACTTCAGGTCCAAGAAAATCCAAGCGCCTAACAAGTGAACGTGGGTGAATTAGGTCGGATTTATATGTGAATTTGTGACCCGGTGTATATTAAGGACTATGAACAGGGTTGCCAACAAATAAAAAGTGGTCTTCTGATGAGATCTCCGCATCGTTGCATAATGCTTCGTTGTATGACAAATAGTTGTAGGGTTGCCGACTACATGGTTTAATGTAACAATCCTTATTATTGGGAACTGAATAACTTTATTTTTTATTATCTTTAACTGTATGAATAGTTACGTATTTCGATCCAATATATTATTTTAGGTAAACTTATATCTTTCTTATAATGCAATTTCTAATATATACTTCTTAGTATTCTTCTTATAGGTAGTACTTCAAAAAAACTTTGTTACACATTATAATGGGTTCCTGTAAACTGGATATGGTATATAAAGTCAAATATAATATTTTGTAGTTGGCAGCCCTACGAGTGAAGGGATTCCCGCGAAGATACTTGAGCGAGAGGTGCCCTCGAGGACTTTCCGACCCCGTAGTGTTTCAAATCCTTATTAGTACAAAGAACTCCCGACGCAAACGTAGAATGTGTGATCTATCGCCGTTAGTGAAGCTACGTTATATTATTTATGATATTGAGTTGCCGTTAGGTTGCGTTGCTTGTATTGTGATTTGTCGTAGATGATGTCTCGTGTTTAGCCTCTTCGGTTCCACGATTGATCATGAATATAAATAATTTTATCGAAGGATGCCTTTTATAATATATAAGTAGTTGTAAGAATCATGATGAATACGCATAATTGTGAATAGATTACGTTTTAATTTGCTTTAGGATTCCTGCGTCCTATTTATTCTCACTGTAGTAGTATTGATTTAAGTATGTGTGATTTCACATTTAATTTTATTACGCTAATCGAAAGGCATTTATTTGATCACAGTTTTGTAATTAATTGTTACTATGTTCTGAAAATAGACGTTAAATGCTAGCTGAAATTGTATTATGTACCTACTAAATGTTTGTAATGGTTTAATTTGGATTCATGTCATTGATTTCTAACTTCGCCAGAAATGTTGATACTTGTAATAATATGTTATGGTTAGACATCGGATTTTTTGTACTATCAAAAAATGGTTAAAATGTATTGTATCATTTTCACAATATATCTAAAGTTAGTGTCCTAATGTCCTAATTTTTTTCGCCAACCATTGTACAATGGCAGTCATGTCCATTTTTATGTACAAAAACGAATGTCTTTATTGAGTAAAATGTAGCAAAATAGAAATCTTATTTACACCAACTAACCAAATTGCAATAAGTTACCGAAATGACCATAAACATTTTTTCTTAACCTTTTTGTAAACACCAGGTACCTACTAGTAATTAGTGTACAACCTACATTATTAGCACCTCTGTATAAATGCATATAATCCGATGTCTAGTTATAGGTAAAATAAAAATTCAGCTTTTTATACAGACTATTGTAAGGAAAGTAGTAAAATGTTTATTTACAATAATGTAAAGTTATAAATATTGTCTATTACCAATCCCCTAGCTCCATCCATAGTGCTTTTCCATAACATAATAGATGTATGTGTAATAAAATTATAACAAATTTTAGGATGGCGTTTTACAGTAGATTGAGGTAATTTTACCTTTATATTTGTCGTACTTCTCGAACTAAGAACAAATTTCGATGTTTGTGTAAAAAGCTTGTAGCTTAAAAACTTACTGCGTTTTTTTACTCTGGGTGTACGTATATCCATCGTAGGTTTTGTAACATCTATATAACTAAATGAATCGTCTAATCTGCCTTCAAAGGAATTGATAAAATCGCTTTTCGGCCCGAATGCGATTATTCAAAATTGGTCATAACAATTGTCATCGTACATGGTTGTTTGTGTTTAAATTATTTGCACTGTACCCATTATTTTCCGAAGACTGAATTTCTTGGAATGCATGTAAAGAATACAAAAAATAATTGACGCGAAAACATAAAATGCATCGTAACATTTCGTTATCAACCAATATTTTACATTATTGAAAAATAACAATTGGGAACACTTAAACATATTTTTAACGTAATATTAGTGCATAGATGTAACAAAAACACTTGTGTGTTAAATAAAGAGAATATTGTACGACTATTATAGTGAAATCTCTTTATCATTAGAGATTAATGTCCAAATACACAAACGCGTCTAAACCTTGAATACGGAGATAGGTATTTTATTACGTAAAAAATAAATTTTCAATGCAATTAAGTACTGTAAACATTCGTTGTTCGCACGAATGCCTACACTTATCTCCTAATCAATTTGCACCGCATTTGTGTATTTGGCCGATAATTTTTAAGTTGTACGGAATATACAAATAAAGAATATATTTAACGTTATACTTCCCGCGTGGATGGTTATAAAAGGGCATTTATTCGTTTGCAATTTGTGTAGATACTTACTTTCTTTCTTCTATTTCCTACCATTCGTGTCTTTGTACTGTTGTTGGCTATCTTTCGGTTAATGTTATTTTTTATGTTGTACATATTCTTATATTATTAGTTATACTTCCAAAATTTGTTATCTTTCCAGTGAGATAACCCGGTTGAATTTATTTTAGGAAATCATGGTACCCAATTATACAAAATGGTAACATTATTTCTACTTTTTAATTTTTTTTTTTACAATGTCTACCAAATAGTAAAAAAAACTACTGAACCCTAATAAATCATTTAAAATAATAGATTGTAAGTGTAAAAACTTATTTTTAACTATTAATTTTAATGTCTATCTACTTATCATCACAATCTCACTGGTTGTCTATTCCAAAGCTTAAGTTTTCTATTTATTTTTCTTTTCACTGCTTGATGCCAAAAAATTAGCTGCAAAAATCTATTACTCAGTAACAATGTAATAATTACCAATCTCTTTCTATTTAGGTTATGAATGCCAGTGGATTGTGTGGTTTTCTATTACTAAAACAAACAATCAATTTCGTTAAAATACAACATTCAGTGGTTTTATGTTATTTATCTACAACCGATTATTAACCATTAATTCTTCGATTAATAATTCGTCGATACAATTTAGAATTTTTAAAAGTAAATCATGTGTAGAAAAATAAGAATAAACAATCATATATTTAATTTCAACATAATTTTAGCGTTTTAAGATATTGTTTTCGTCGATTATTTTCACCTTCACAATCTACTGGCATTGTTACTCATTATTAATTAATTATAGAGTTAATGAGTAAATTCCATAATAATAACTATTGCTATAAGTGAGCTCTCCCTTGCTTGTAGTTGGATTGTTTTATTAATAATGAATGTTACCTGGTACTCCGCAGTTGCAACCTTCTTATAGTCAATGATGATTTTTAGTTTTAGGTTTACTAATAAGAAAAATACCTTGTTTTTATTATTTATTTGTTTCAATGGAAATTATATAGGTATATTTTTATTATTGTAACCTACATAGTTACGTTGGCTGTAATTTAATATTGATGTAAAATTAATATATGTATTTTTATTTCAAACTATCTTTTATTTCATACATGTATGACCTGACGGTTAAATTATTTCCTAATATATTCAAACCCAATTATATTATCAGTGTTCTCAATATTTCACTCGTACGTATCATTGCCATTTATTACCAACATCAGGAAAAGTCGACAATATGTGAGATTTAAACTGAAAACTTAACATTGTCATATATTCAGTTATTTAATATTTACTATTTAAATACCTACCACAAATATCGCCATCGCCCAGGGTTGACTGGCAGAAAATGCCATTAGGCATTAAGTTCACCCTTGTATTCCTTAGTTTAAGGTGTTTCAAAAGTATAAATAAATAAATATATGGAAATGTTTAACTTTATTCGACAGGTCGTTTAAAATAGTTCAAGTAATAAGCTAGATATAATAACGATCTTTTTTCAAATGCATCTGCAACTCATGAATCCTTCAAATAATGCGAAAACTGAGATTTACGGTTAACTTTTATATGAGGCGATCATCTTAGTCCTCGGGAGTAACAACGCATCTGTGATAGATTTGAACATGATTGGGATAGAACCCATGTTCTATATAAAGTTGCTTACAGCCCATGGAGGGCGGCAATGGCCAATTACCATCAGGTGGACTGCATGCTTGTTTGATACTCCGATGTTATAAAAAAAGGTTTAATATAGACCTTTGCCATGATTATAGTCCGAAGACATTAATAATAATAATCGTAATAATCTTGTTAAAAATTATGAAATGTAATTTGAGATTATCAGACATTCCTTGTAAATTATAATAAGCAAGTGCAACCTCGTGCAGGTAAATTGAACTTAATCCTAGAGTATACTTACAAAAAACTGGGACACAGTACATTTCACATGTTTATTATCAACTCTTGGAATAACAGTATCACGATCAGTTTACACATATTTTAAACAAATCACATATACATAACATTCAATAACATGTACTTCCTAATTTTATATAACTGCGCGTCAAATATAATAATAATAAATTAATGTACCATTAACAGATTTTGAGTCCGTAAGAAGATTGTTATAAATCTACAAAACGCTTTTCTATGACTTGTATGCTCAATGAAGATAATTAAATATATTTATTATCTTCATTATATTTGATTATCAATCTCATCGAAGTATATATTATTGATTCGCTAAATCAATGCAGATTCTGAAAAATTATACGTAAATTTTAAATTTAAATACACTTATAAGTAAGTATCATAAATGGTAAATATATTGCTTATTCGCTCGACTCTTAAATCCCGCGTCAACCAATCCTTACATCTTATCCTAATTCAATCATCAAAGATATTCGAAGGCGAGGTATTTCATTGGCAGAGCACAACACATTTTTTAACAACAAATTTCTCACAAATAATGTACTTTATGTATTTATTTATATGACACTAAATTTATTAAAACAAGTTATAGAATACTGCAAGTAATCTAGGGAACTCCAAATATTCTGTCTACAATCATTCTAATCTGTATTGACGTAAAGCTGCGTTGGAGTGATTATGTAGCGATTCTGATTAATCAAAATAATCAAATGAAATTAACTACAAAAAGTGATCTTAAATTAAACATTTCATCTTCAAATTCGAAATAAAAATATACATAATGTATGTATAAACCAGTTTTAATTTCAATTTATAAAGGTGTAGATATATACAATTCTGTGTATACAAAATTATTGTAATACTTATTTGTGATGTGTTTGTTTATATTGCACATTAATCAACAATATGCACTTGAAAAACAATTTAAGTAGACATACCTAAATAGTTCAGATTCTGTATCTTCAACTGGTTAAATATAGATGTGGATACACACTATAAATGAAATACACTGTTCAAATATTGTCGGTTTTATGCTACACTTAAATCCTAGCATATAATATATTGTGCAACAAGCTATTATGGTACATGGTACTTTATTGGTTTTAAGGGAAGTCAAGTGTAATATTGGAGCTGGGTTTAAATTGAAACTATAACTTAATTGGGTCATACTTTTTTATTTTGGCTGCATCATACACAATGTATTGTGATGAAAAATAATAATGATTTGTATTTTTTTAATTAATTAAATTAATTTTAAAAATCTAAATTCCCTACACCAGATGTTCTCAATCTTTTACAGCCATCGGCGAACCTACGAATTTAGTATATTGACAACATGCTCTACCGTTTTAGCAGATAGGCACAAAAATCAAGGTGACTCACGGCGCCCCTCTTTACAGTCTACGGCGCACCAGAGCGCCGCGGCAAACACTTTGAACCCCTCTACGCTATCTATCAGTATAATGTTATTTCGTAAAAAGCCCGTTAATAAATTTTGAAGGGCGTTAAAAAATAATTGACTGTCCGAAGTAGGCGTTAGTCGTAATAAGGCTGAAAACCTCTGATATAGACGATTTATTAAAATTTTGTACACCTTTGCTTGAAACTAATTTAATGTAACTGTCAGTGTGTGTAAATAGGTAGCCAAGATTAAAAAAGTTTACCCAATTACCAATTACAGTTGTACGATTTTCCCCTATTTCCGATATTACGCCAACTAATCTAATGACATTGTTTAAATGTGAAAAAAAAATGAGACATATATTGGTTATATTGCTTAAGTTTTCAAACCCATCTGGGGTTTGAAAACTTATGCAATATAACCAAGTTACATTTTCTATTATTACACACCTAACGTAAAAAATAACTTATGATATATGAATTAAGACAAATAATTAATAGATATACATGCCTTTACAATTCTACAATTATCATTTCAGAACTAAACAGTGTACCCACCTATCTCTTTAATAATTTCTGTAAAAATCTCAAAACCTTTTACAATAACACTCCATTATATTAACATAGCTTGATCTACTTCAATTTACACTTGTAAAATATCTGCATAAAAGAAAAAAAAAAAGGATAGCTTTAAGGCTGACTGCACATCAGCTTCTATTACATGACAGATAAGTTGCATAAACTACTAAGATCCATGAGAGCAACATCTAAGAATACTGTTACTCATGTTCACCATTACTTAATGGCTAAACCCACCAGTTAGTCGAGAAATAGTAGCTAATGTGCACAATCAAAGAAATAATCCTAATCAAATGCAATATTATATATGTTAGGGATCTTATGGAGACCAAAATCATAGCCTAATTATTGAATTATAGCCTTAAAAGTATTGAATGTCAAATAAGTGCAGAGTCTAAATTACACATGTTAAGGTTGTGATTATTATTATAAGTAGTTGACAAATTGTTTGACAAATCAAGTCAATTCATCACCAATTTTTTAATTTCACAAATCTTATATTTATAGACAAAACTGTATAAATATTGGATTGGAAATCATTAAATATCTGTTATCATATCAATAATTTTATATGTCCATATTGTTATCCAGATCTGAATATATATCCATAACATCCCTAACATAGTGTCTTAACTAGGCCACACACTAACATTGGATTAAGTGTATTCATCTCATCCATTTGCTAACTAGACATTTTCAAAGTTAAAATTACAGAATTCTTCACTGGAAGCCTAAAGCGTCCACACTCGTGAATAAACATTAGATAACATAGAACACCAATATTCATATTTGAATAACAATAATATTGCTCCTATAGATACATGTATAGTCAGATTCTAAGCTGCTATTGGTTATAAGCCTCAGAAATTACAGCAGCTGTTTGTCTTACGAGCAGTCTTGTAGAAGGCTTTACTGTGCGTTGAGAGACTGTCAGATTTGGCCACTAGATCATCTAACTTCTCACCCCTCTCTAAAACAGCTTTTATTGTGTCATGTAGAATAATTTTAGTTTCATCGAGGTCAGTCTGGATTTTTGTTAATGCATCTGCTTCTTGAGGATTCTGGTACTTAGCTAAGTACTGAGGCAGTACTGGAAAGTCAACTGTAGTTTCATTGCCTGTTGGCCAAGTGTTAGGTGGAACTCTGGCTGTAAACTCATCGAGTATTTTTGTTATAAGTGTGTGAGCTACTCTGCTAGGGTACTCATGATCTGATATAAACACACCAGCAAGGTTGTCTGCCCTCACATACACTTGCAACATATATTCTCCCTCCTTAACCGATTGTCTTGATGCTTGTTGTGTCCTCTCTACAATTGTTTTACTAACAAACGTCATAAATTCTTGAACAGATCCCCTTTGGAAGAAACTGAAGCTCTGTAGGTCATAAGCTGCCTTCAGAATGGTAGCACTGTTAACTCCTTTGTAGAGAACTGCCAGCGAGTACACTCTCACCATTGTCAATGTTTAATTGTTTACTTTATTATAATAACCAGTTTAATGCAACACTGAAATAAACAAAAAATATAATAACATTAAAAATTTAAAAACATTATAAAAGTAAGTAAAGGAACAAATCTTCAATTAATAAATATTATAATCCTGAACGACTTTTGGGGTGATATAATACCATGTTATACTGGTTAATGTACAATTAAACAAATTGTTATGTCAAAATAAAGTGTCCTTATTTCTTCACGGAAAAATGAAAGCTTTACTTAGTATGCAACTATATATTATAAGAAACTATTTAAACGTAATTAACAAATCAAAGTCAATGGGAATCGCCTTGTGGCATTCAATTTATTACAATATTTAAACGAAAAAATAGTGAAAGCATACCAGTAGTGTAATATACGATATACGGCCTTGGAGTGATGAACTATTTGTTCACGAAATCCTGTCCAATATAAAATTTACAATATTTCAGAATAACTACGACAAATAGGCAAAACACTTCACAAAAATGAAAAAAGATGCCTTTCAACGTTATAAGTCCTACCCTATCTATGAATCCTATCATTCCTATCCCGACCCGTAAACGTCACGAAACATAGACAATTTATATTGTCTATGACACATTAGAAGTAAAATTGACAGCAATAGTGAATTTACCATTTATAGGACTACCACACTTCCTGATTTGTTCAGCCGATTAAATTGTCGATTGCCTTGCCTAGGATGATAGAATCAAATTAATAACATTTAAGTAGTGTTGAAATTTAATATAAGCAAGAAGTGTTTTATTTGCATACCGTCCAAGCAGACAAATTACATGGCTTTTCTATTACACACCATCCCGACCATTTGGCTACATAAAACTTGATGAAATAACGTATGCAGTGGGCATAGCACTTCACTAATCTTTTTTATCTATGCCAAATTTTTGAATCTACAAAATGATTTGACAAGATTTTAGGTTATTGTCAAGTCAATCGGTTTGTAATTATTGTATTGTCATAGTGTCAATTTTGCGGTGTTCGTTTAGAGAATTTGTTCTCGTTAATAATTTACCGCAAGTATGTCTAACATTAATTTGCAATGCCTGTTAGGAATACAGTGCAATGATTTCGTGATGATAGCCGCTGATCAAACGACTAGCCACAGTATAATGGTGATGAAAGATGGTGAGTTACCAATAAGTTTGATACTAAAATTCTAATGTACATTGCTAGTTTTTACAATTTATTACGTATAATGGTCTTAACATAATCGCAGCTGTGGAACAATACGCAGAATTTTGAACAGGAGTATATAATCTGAATTTCATACCATTCCATTATACCGCTCTTCAAAACCAATCTTAATTTTACAGATGAGGAGAAGATCTACAAGATTTCTGATAAGTTGGTAATGGGAGTGATTGGCGACTCTGGAGACACAACTCAGTTTGCAGAGTACATAGCCAAAAACATCCAACTATACAAAATGCGCAATGGTTATGAACTAGGCCCTTCAGCCGCTGCTAACTTCACTCGCCGCAACCTCGCTGAGTATCTTCGAAGCAGTGTGAGTATATTTTATATCATTTTAGTTATCATGACCAAATGATATCAATTTTATATGTATAACATAGTTCTGAGATCTAAATAGACTTCAAAACTGTTTTAACTACAAATCAAATGAACTTTAGCTTAAATAAAAATTGTCATTATACATAGTAGTACCATATTTTTTTCTCACTGGACAATGGCCAACAAGTATGACTCTTTCATACTAAGAGAGTTCTAGGCCATAGTCAGAATAAGAGATTTAGGTTCGGGTATTAGGTCCTGGCCAAGTGTGAATTGACATGACTTTTCATGCCTTAAGAACTTTTTTTAAAGAACTTTCAAGTGTGTAGGATGCCTTGCAATCTTTTCCTTCACTGTAAAACAGTGAGACCTAATTTCTAAAACATAATTTAAGAAAAATCTACTAAGTCTCGTCTACTAAGAGCCAAATGTCAACTATTATTATGTCAACTATCATAATAAATATATATATAGTATAATGGTTCTCCTTAATTGTTCCCTGCTGGTCTACTCCAAAAACAAGGGGACACAAGGCATAATCCTGATGCAATTAAATTGCCTTTGTCTGTAATGGATTACATTAGTGTAACATTTTATTTACATGTCTTTTCATTAATTATTACAGTCACCTTACTTCGTAAATCTGCTGATGGGTGGTTATGACAAAGAAAATGGTCCTGAGCTTTATTTCATGGACTATCTGGGATCTAGCGTGAAGGTGCCCTTTGCTTCTCATGGATTCGGTGGTTACCTTAGCTTGAGTATCATGGATCGTTATCACAAGAAGGGTGAGCTCTATTTCTATATATTTAATACCCTAATGTACTGTAATATGTAATACACTAAAAAAGACTGAAATTCAATAAAAATGTGTAATATTAATGTTATTTATTATGTAAACTTATGTTTATTGTGCATCAAATCTTCCATTTTCATTTTAATTACTATAACAAACTATACCTCGGTGATTAGTATGAATTAATCGTGATTATTATTATTACACTTACAAACAATAAATAAAATGAATTTTAACACCATAAATAATATTGCAATTAAAAGGAAATATGACTAACTAGTCATTTAAAAATAAAAGATGAAATAGGACAGAAAACCTGACAGTTATAACTTTTCTTTTCATCTACAGATGCAACTGAAGATGAAGCCTATGGGATACTGAAGAAGTGTGTTGAAGAAATCCACAGGCGTTTATTTGTCAGCCTTCCTAACTTCCAAGTAACAGTTGTCAATAGAGATGGGATCAAAGTACTGCCTGTAATTAATTCAGCATTATTGAAGTAATTTTGTATGCGTTAAATAAAATAAAACTTTTTTTAAACTTGTTTATTTTTTCTTTCTCTCACCTCTGAAGCAAGGGGTCGGCACCCTTTTAGCGGACATGGGCCACATAGTGAAAAAGTAGATAAAGGCGAGCCGTGGGCCGCCCGTTGCCGACCGCTGTCTTAAGCCATAACCATAACAATATCTATGCCATTCTCTTAAATTTTGTAAAAGCCTACTTATGTATATAAATAAATCACTTCAAACAATAATTCAAAACATTATTTCTTATTCTTTCACAAGAATAATTGCAATTCAATTGTATTTTATGTTTGGCCCCCTTATGGTCACCTTTTTTATTATAATGACAAATGTAAAAATGACTCCAAATGGGTTGTATTTTATGTTATTTTCTTTTTTTGCAATCAGTCCTTTTTGACTAAAAGATTGGTTGCTTTATTGGGTTTAAATTGGGGAAAAAAATATAAATAAATATTTTTTTATAAAAAAAAATTTTATTGTACTATAATATAACAAATAAAATGAAGCACTGTAATTGCTGATAATTTTATTATTAAAAATATGTTTGTAAGACTATCTCTTATAGTAAAACTTGGTTTAAAACCACTTGTTCATGTTTTGCTCCTCTCGGGACTAGATGCTGAAGGTAGGTCTTGTGTTTCAGATTGAGAATTATTTGCATTTTCATTGTCGGCTCCATTTTCCCCTTCATTGTCAGATTGATCTAAAATCATAATGAGAGCACATAAATGACCTACGCAAGGATATACATGTAGGATTGTACATAAACATGTTAGGTTGGTTTTAAAAGATAAAATTTGACTTGAAAATGTTGTAATATAGTTTTTCAGATATGTATACATTCTTTTATAAACATGACAGTATCCTATTTTTTATGTTTACTCAAATGACAATATGGACAATAACAGATAATTAAGGCATTATTCTACACACAAATAGTTTTTATGACTATTTCAGACAAATGCTAATGAAATCATCACTATTAAAAATTTGTATACCTTTCTTATCTGCAGGTAAGTCTTCTGTTCTATTAGCAACTTGGAAGTGGTATTCCAGCTCATCAAAATCAAAGACTTGATCAGTAGGTAGTAGGCATGGCAAGTATGCTGGAAATGTAGGCTTGCATGCGATTACTGAAAATATTAAATTGTTTGCTTATTAATTAATATTTAAACAACGAAAATAGGATTATCTAAAAAATCAAATATATTAAAAAAGATTTCCATAACAAGCCTTTTGATAACATCTTTTTTTTAAGTTTATTTTAAGAAAACCCTTTCATTTGATACCCATATGGTCCATGAAACATATTTGTTTACCATCTTAGAACATCAGCCCTATTTGATTTAAAATGATGTCTTTAAGCATAGTCATACAAACACAATGTGTATACAAAATTTTAGCTGACTGATTTAAAATTTACTATTTACATACCAACAATGTAATAAAAGATTTTAAAACACAAATGAACCAATTTTTTAGACAGACATACATAGACACTAAATACAGACATAGACATAGACAGACATAGTTACTAAATACTGCTTACTAAAACACTAAATTTATAGGGGGAATAAGTTAAAATGAAAATAAATAATAAATGCAAATAGCATGAATGGAAAAAATTATAAATTGTCGTAATATGTTACAATTTTCAGATCATTTAATTTCCTACTTATATAAAAAATATATCTTACAAGGAAAAACTTGATTATCTTCAGTGTTAAAAAGATTGTGTGTTTCACTGGTCTTTGCAAGGAACTTTGTCAATGCCCTTTCAATGTCCCTCTTTTGGGTAGCTGCCTTCTCTCGAATGGCTTCATATTCCGTCACGGGTTGCTTGTGAGTCTAAAAACATAAACATTATGTAATTTATGGTAAAGATTCAATATGACTTAATACTTAACTGACTGCGTAATCTATAATATACCCAGAGGGTATATTGTACTTCTACAATATCTACTAGGAGACATCAGAATGTCTCCTAGTAGATATTGTAGAAGTAGTAGATATAATTTTGTCATGGACATGCAAATAATAGATATAATGTTAATTTACTATTACTCCCTTAAACTTAACCAATCAACCATTAAGAAAACTAAAACACATTTTTTTTTAATGTTAGCTACTATTATTATGTTAGCACTAGCTGAAGAACCTAGGTAGTCATCTGTATATAAAGAAAAATAAACATAAAGCAAAATAGAAAAATAATTGTAGATTTACTAATAATCGTAGACTTATTGTTACTAAGCAACATTTTTAATTGTAAGTTATCATTTAACTACACAAGAAATGACATTCTTAAAGCTCAATTGAAAAGTGTGTAAACCATGTGTATGAGAAGAAAAAAGATAGGATCTTACAGGAGTCCGTATATATGCATGAGGATCTGGTAATGATGGCAGATGCAGTGGTATATGTATACCAGGCTTTGCTTTTGATCCTGCTGATAACATTGCCGGAGTCCTAGGAGCCTGGGCTTGCTGCAAGGGCTGGATAACGTGCCTATTTGGACGAGTTGCATATTGTTCTATGCCTTGGATATTTATTCCTGAAACACAGTATGATTTTAAAATATTGGATAAAAAGTTAGATAAAAAAAAAATACTTAATACACCTATAGCCCCACACTAGGATTTTACGAGTGTGCCGTGGGTACCATGGACACACAAAGACAAATACAAACAACCAGAACCAGAACAGAATCCTAAACTCATCATTCAGATATCTGTCTGGCTGGTGACCAAACCCGAAACCCACTGTGTGTCAGACTGATATGGAGACCGCTCCGCCACGCAGGTTGTCAAAACAAAGAAAGATATTATGGTAGTACCAAGTTTGGGTTTTAAGCCCAAATAAAATTAATCAACATTTCTGAAAATAGTATTATTTAAAAACCTATACAAAGTAATGTTGAAATTTCTGCTGAAATACTTTTGATTGGATTATAATTAGTGACCGGCCGAAATTGAGTTAATCAGAACTTCTGAAATTCAATTGCTAACTTCAAAAATAAGTAAAAATAGTAAGTGTAAAATAAAATCTAAAAAAACACGTTTTTGTAACAAGCTGAACTAAAAATCGAAAATAATTAATCTAGCACCCCACGTATTTTTACGATAAAGGTTTTTTTTTCTTATCACTCTATTTGTTTAACTTATAGAAAACTAGCTAAAGTACCCGTGCTTCACTACGCGTCAAAAAAGAAAATAGGCTTTATTCGCCTGGTCATAGACTTAGCCATAAGCTTTAAAAAAATTGGCTTTTCGCATTCGCGACTATCGGTAGCAGATTCGCATTGGCGAATGTTAAATAAAAAGTACATTCATTACATCCCTAATGTTTACGTAAGTTTCGATTTCGGCCGAAAACGGAGAGCCAGGGCGAGAGTTCGGTTTCGGCCGAAAACGGAGAGCCAGGCCGAAAGCTGAAAAACCAGTTTCGGTCGATCACCAATAATTATTATCAAAGCTGCAATACTGTGTAATTTTCACTCAATTTATTTTTCCTAATATGTCTGTTGTAGTTAACTCCAAAAATTAAAAAACACATACCCATATTGATAATACCCATTACTACATCTCCAAGAACAGGTTCCACACGTCCAGAGAGCTCACAATATCCTCGAGCTGAGTTGCCAAGCTCCGTGAAAACTAAAATAATATTAAATAACAAATAAAAGTCAATTAATAATGGGACACACTGTAATATTATAAGTATTATAACATAAATTAATATCATTTGAGTTAGCAATGACCCGAATTACACTGTTTACAACTTGAGTTACTCAACAAAAGTAAACATCTACACGAGACAACTCAGTATCAAAAATCCCATGTAGCATAAAGCAACCAAGTTGGGGGGGACTAGTTACAAAGTTGTAACATTTTCCAGTTAATCTATTTACTATGTTTTGTATATTGCATGATTGAATTGAGTCATCAGCAAATTGCCGATAAAATGGATTACATCCAACAAGCAAATTAACAAAATCCCCGAGTATGTATGTATGTGGCAGCAACGACACGGCAAGTAAGACTGAGTTACACCAAAGCCAAGTTGGCCAACTGAAGTTCATCAAAAGTAACTCTAAGTAACTTGTTTGGTATGTTACTCGAGTTGCCCATTGCATTTGGTACAGCGACTACATGGCAAGAAAGACAAGTAAGACCAAGTTAAACCAACGAGATTTTGTCCACCGAGTTATCCTGAGTTCCTCAAATTGTAACTTGAATTAACTCGTTCGCAGTGTTACTTGAGTAATTTGCTTGAGTGATTTTCTTGGACTATTGACACATATGATTATAGTAGAAGTAACAAGTGAAAGTATAATCACTTGTTAATAATTGCAGAGTCTAACTAAAAAGGTTCTTTTGAGGATGAAGTCTACCAGTAAGACTAAAAATAAGAAATATTTTTGGATACTCCACCCCTGGGAAAGCAATATTGGAGTTGCATTATTTATATTTTTTTGTATTATGGTCTGCAAAACAAAGTCGTATACAACGACTTCTACTAATTAAATCATCCACATTGCTACTTCTTTCAAATTTCTCATTATATGTCTAGTTTGATAGTAAAAACATTCTAAAATTTACAACCCATTTTTTCGTTTCAGTCCTAATAAATGAAATACAAAGTGACTTACAACACTGTAACGCTTCCGTGAGAGTTTCTAGAGCCATCTTATCAGCAGAACTGAAGCCTGTTTCCAAAAGCACTGTCGATACAGCAATGTTTAGAACCCTGCGACGGGCATCACAACTGCTTTCAACTTTCTCAGTGGTTTCAGACATTATTTCAATAATTGTGTGTGCGTATGGTACAGTTGATTGAAACAACACTTTTATGTGTTTATATGTAAGAAAATTTACGGAATTGTATTATTTTTATTAAAGTAAAAGGAACAATACAGGAGTAAAGAGTTTAGTATATTGCACAAACAATAGTCACTTTGACTTTGACATTCGTTTGACAATTTCAATTTTTTTTTACAAAATAAATGGTATGATTTTACAATATTGCCACTGGTACCAGTTAATGAAATGTTGATGTAAAGAGAATTTAGAAATAGATAAATCATAATTTTCTTCCGCCATAATTCCTAGTACTGACAATGTAACCATTAGACAGTTCATATTTGTTTTTGAAATATAGATTGTTCTACTGTAACGTAACAGAGTAGTTTTCTTTTGTTGTATGAGATATACATATTATTCTTATACGTATTTAATTTATGTATATATTAATCTTTCATTTCAAATTAACCAAAGTAAACATAAAAAGTAAAAGTTATTATATATTTTATATTTTGAAGTAATAATGTCATGTTCTGATTATTTTCTATTATTATTAATTTTACAGAAAACAGGGGTACTTATTCTCGTAAAAGCCAAAAAAGCTCTTTCCGAGCTTGTTGTTAAACCTGCATATTAAGAAATCCTTTTCTCGGAAAAAAATCCGGTTGACAACTTGTGCCCTTGTTGACATATATTTAAACGTCAACAGAGGCAATCAGAATTTGAAATGGAATTATAAAAATATTGTTATAATTTTTGGATCTGAGAAATGCGTATTTAAATGATGATGACCATGTCATGGAAAAAAATAAGGGGAATTAGAACCAACGAAATGAATAGAACGAAATTTATAAAGCCTCACATTTTTTCTAACCTCAGAAAGTAACTTATAACCTACGTAAGAGTATAATCAAATTGCATATTTTATCATTCTACTGAAACAAATTGACTTAAAATGTTTAAAAGAGTAGCTGTGGGTATTTCTGGAGGAGTAGATAGTGCTGTAGCAGCACTGCTTCTCAAAAAAGCAAGTAAGTAGCTATGTTAAAACTACTTAAATTACTTTCGTTGTTTTATCTTTGTGCCAGTTAGATGATTGTGATAATAATATAGATAAATAATATACATTGTAGTATATTATTTTTCTATATATGTGTTTCAGTTAAATTACTATGTTATACATTCATTTTTCTGTAGATTATCAAGTGGAAGGTGTTTTTATGCGAAACTGGGATAGCAATTATGAGGCGGGTGCCTGTTCGGACGAGAAAGACTTCGAAGACGCATCATTTGTATGCCGTAAGCTGGGTATACCTTTGCATAGAGTTTACTTCATAAGAGAGTATTGGAATGAAGTTTTTACTGTATTGCTTAAGGAATACGAAATGGGCCTGACGCCAAATCCTGACATTCTATGCAATAGATATATTAAATTTGATAGCTTTTTTGAACATTGCAGGAACAATTTAGGCATTGATGCAATTGCCACTGGCCATTATGCTAATACATCTTTTGGGCCATTTCTAGAGAACTATAGAGAAGATGAAGGTATGTACTTTTGATGATATTGCATTAAATTTGCAATTAATTGGAAATAGGTATTCTTTGAATGTAATTGAACTACCAGTAGTTCACCCTGATTTTATATCACATTTATGTAACTAAGGGGGCTAGGTATTAGGCAATTTGGTCAGGTACATGGTGGACTGATCCCATTAATAATAAAGCAAATTTTTGCCACTAAACAACAACATAACATATTATGTACTTATAAACAGAATCTTAATACTAATCTTATTCATTAATATCTAATAAAAACAAAACAATAAAAGTGTATAGCTGAATGAGGTTAAAAAAAGGTTTGCATGGGTAATATTCTGACAGCGAAGGTTTAACAGCTACTAAAACCAAAATTTATATTAGACTTGGCTATTTCTGTGGCTCTGCCTCCTCAGTCACATCTACTATGGTAATGATTATTCCATGTGGTAATCCACATCATAAATTATCTGTGGAGGTTTTGTAGAAAGAGTAAAAAATACAAATAACAATCGCATCTATAATATTTGTAAAGCAACTAATTGATTACAACAATAACTGTAGGTTTATTTTCAGGCATCAGACTGTTACAACCGTTTGATAAGCACAAAGATCAAACCTTCTTCCTGTCTCAAGTAAAGCAATTTTCTCTTAGGAAATGTATGTTTCCATTGGCAAATTTAGTAAAATCAAAGGTTAGAGAAATAGCCAGAATGGAAGGCCTTTTAAGTGTTGCTAATAAGAAAGACAGCACTGGAATATGCTTTATTGGGAAAACTAGATTTAAAGATTTCATTGATGATGTAAGTAAATACAGCTGTTAGTTAAGTGACATAAAATATATATACTATATTGTAATTGACTTCCAAAAGTACATATTTGTGCTAATTTATTGAGCAATTTTATATTGAACAATGTTGTAGTGAAATAATCTTATAAAAAATGTGTATCTTAAATAATTGGCATTATAATAACTTATTTTTTTTTTAGTTTATTCCATCAAGGAAAGGATTGTTTATAGACATAGATACTGGGCAGACAGTTGGTGAACATGAGGGTATTCATAAATGGACCGTTGGCCAAAGATGTCATTTGTGTAGTTTTAAAGAAGCATATTTTGTGTTCCAGAAGGATCTGGAAACCAATAATATTTATGTGGTAATTATTACTTAAAAATAAAAATGTCCGTGCTTTTGTGTACTTGCACTGTGTATGTGTAGACTTTTTTCTGCAGGTGATAAAAATAATTTGCCTTATATATAAAAATCCTTCTTTTCCATATTAACTATATCTTAACTTCTAAAACATCACCAGGCTAAAATATTTAACTGAATGGAATCAATTCCTGTGATAATAAAATTGAATATATAATTTTCAAAAGAACGCAATAGTAATAGTAATAATTTTTTTAGGTATGTGGAACTAAACATCCAGCGCTGTGGAATAATCTGTGCTTCACAAACAAACCACATTGGATAAACATTGAACCACCAGAACTCAGGAATAATAATGTTTTACATTGTTCATTTAGGTTTCAACATACTAAGCCATTAGTAGCCTGTAGAGTTGTTAAAAATAATGAAGGTTTAACTATTTTACTAGAAGAAAACTTAAGAGCTCTTACAGAAGGCCAGTTTGGAGCTCTTTATAAAAATAATGAATGCCTTGGCAGTGCAAAATTAGTGAACATCTGTCACAATTTAGTGTATTGATTTGTTAATTATACCTATAATAAAGGTTGTATTTCACTTTTACTTCATTTAATTTTATTTTATTACTTATTTCCTAAAAAATCTCGTTTTTAATTATAACATTCTTGAGAACAATATTTAAGCCATAAAATTCAATTTATTAAAAACATGAATTGTCAGATATTATGTAACTGAAATGCATTGTATAATGGAAATTTATGAATGACTGTAAGAAAGAATGAAAAAAATATTCAGTATTACAATATTTATTGAATGATCATGACTCCTTCAAGTTTGTTATTTCTTATGCCGCGTCCGCATGCTTAACAAGCCTCAACATGCCATCACAAATTCAAAAGTGTCGATGGAACGTTTGCGTTGGCTTGTATAGGCTTGCAATCGCTTAGAACCGATCCGATCGAGTGTCGGTTTTTGTCACAAATTAAAGGGAATTTGTCGCAAGCGCTTGTGAAGCGTCCACACGTTCGGATCGGCTTTAAGCGCTTGCAAACATATACAAACCAAGCCAAACGCTCTATCTGTACGTTTGAATTTGTGTTGGCTTGTTGAGGTTTGGCAAACGTGCGGACGCGGCATTACAACTCGAGTTATTCGAACTAAAGTACTTTCAACCGTCTACTCAAATTGCAACTCGAGTCAACTCCGTGTCAAAAATCCCATGTAGCGTAAATTGATCGAGGGAAAAGATACATAAATATAGTAACGTTGTCGAGTTAGTCCAATTATTATGTGGATGTGGTCAGGAACTGAGTAAAAAAGTAAAATGGACAGCGAATAATTGCCGATGAAACTTATTACATTCAACGAGTGAATTGACTCGTACTTAGGGATTTACCCTAAGTACGAGTATATTTGTTGCCCATTACTAACTGTGCGTTTATATTGGTGAAACGACGACGAGGCGAGTAAGATTCAATTAATCCGACGACGCTGAGACAGCCAAGTTAACTCGTTCGGGGAGTTACTCGAGTAAGTTTACTCGAGTTGTCCATCGCTAAATTTCGATGATCACTGCGAGTCGAATAGAATTTTGCGACTCAAGTCACTCGAGTAATACTCAAGTTTTCGAGTCACTCGAGTAAAATCTCTAGAAATCTCACTCGAATTGCAAACTTGCAACTCGAGTGAGATTTCTTTCAGCATACCTAAACAAATTAAAATAGTGTAATTGCCATGTCACTGTCAGTTGTATGTTCTTAAAAACAAATCAAAAATAATTGTGCTTAACATGTCATTTTAACTTCTGTGTGAAAAAATAAATTTTAAACAATAAAACTTATATTAACTAAACTAACTATGTGTTTAAAAAAATAATTTCGTCCACTTTTTTACAATAATTAATCTATTTCTATCTAACTTTGGTAGCAAATTAATGCTGTTTTAAAAAAACACGGTCGGCGCAGCATAGATAAATAAAATAATGTAGTGAAGTAAGTGACATGTAGTGGCAACAGACAGAATCAATTCGTTGTATCAAGTTGACTGCATAGGAACTCGAGTTCTTATTCTTTTCAATCGAGTAAGAGTTTGACCAATTCACTCGAGTGACTCGAGTAAAAACATGACTCGAGTCGCATCACTAATCACTACGAAAAGTATTGATTGATTTATTTTACATTGTTGTTGAAATTTTAAATAATTGTAATCGCAAGAAGTAATGTTGTGATTATTTGGTGATAAACTTAAGAAAGTCAACTTAATTTACATAAACAAACGTAAGCCATAATAAGTGGAACAAAACATAATCTGTGAATAAGCTTGTTCAAATTTATAAAAAAATACTTTTTTGGTTCATTCAGTGAAAAATTAGAGTATAATGGATCTTCCTGTACCGTATAGCGTGCCACCACCCAAGTTGGACAGGCCGCCTCCGAATATTGCGATGATACCGCCACCACCAGTGTACAAGCCGCCGCCGTTGTACACATCGCCTCCTCCGATGATCGGTCCCTTGAACATACCGCCACCGAAGTTGCCTCCGCAACCAGTTCCGGCACCGATGCTACCCCCGACGCCGCTACCACCGCCCTATTATCCCATGATTCGGGATCTACCACCTACATATTCCGATTCACGCTGTTACTCTCCTTCGAGCGCTTTTTCAGATTTCTACTATAGCCCCAAACACACGCATGAGTCCAGAGATATTAAGCACGAACCTCGATCTTGGGAATCTGTGAAACGTGAGAGAGAATCTTCACCCTGTATTTCCGAAAGTAGTTATCGGACTGTTAAAAGTAATGGCAGTATGAGGGAGCCTCCTCCAAGAAGTCACTCCTATCACTCTACGGATTATAAATACAGAAGAGAATCATCAAGGTCATCGTCACATAGAGAGAGGGATCACGATCGAGACAGGCGAGACAGGCATGATAAATACAGGTCAAATCGTAGCCCCAGTAGTAGCAGTAGCCATTATGGGCGAAGTCCGCCGCGATATAGTAATAGGAAAAAACATTATAAGGATATCGAAAGGGAGGAGAAAAGGAACTATTATGATAAATTGAAAGCATACCATCAGAAACGAGAACAACTCCTAAAGGTTCGCAGCCCTTCATATTTTAAGGACAGAGGTATTCATCATGATAGGCGATATGATGAATTTCACGATAGACCTAGAGAATCTCGTTCACACAGTAGGAGATCAGAGTCATACAGACCTAATTCACCTTCTCGACCAAGACATTCATCTAGTTCTCACAAGCCACTCACAGATCGTGAGAAAATATTGGAAGATTACAGGTAAAACTTTGTTTTAAATGTATAAAAATCTCTGTTTTTCATATTTCTTAATACATGTATTTGATGATCCGTGTGACAGAGCAGTCTTCATACCGATATCCTAATGATGAATTTAAATTTCTGTTCTGCATCTGCGTTTTTGTATGTGTCGATGGCACTTAGAATACAGGAGAAATCGTAGTGTAAAGCTGTGAGTGTAGGCTTTATTAAATTGAAAAAGGTCACTATTCACCATAAGTTATAAATGAAACTGTAACTGAGCTTAAACTAAACTAAAATTGTACATGCATGGGTGTTTTATGTAAATATTTTAATTTTTAGGAAGAACTATTGTAAAACTTCAGAGGATTTTATAAAAAAAATGGAGCAGTGGTCTAGAGATTATAACTCTGATGAAGAACAAGTGAGTTGTGTTGAATTATTTTTTATTGCAAGTTTTTCACATTCTTTTCATAAATATCACCTGTTAATAATAGTATATTTGTAAAGTATATTAGACTGATAGTCTAATACATGGTTAAGTGATTTATTCACTGAAATGTCCTCTAAAAAAATTGTGTTCTTTTGTTTTTTTTTTAGACTGTCAAAATGTGGTATCGTAGTTCACCAGCAGAACTGTACTATAAAACAAATCAGAATGGAGTTGTTGAGCAAACACCGAAATTGGAAAAATTATGTAATTTATTTTTCACAACACTTATTGAAAGGGGCAGGAAGGCACGCCCAGAAGTGGATGAATTGCCTCCTCTAAAGGCTCCTAAAGTGAAAATGTGCTCACATAAAAGTAAGTTCATACTTATGATTTATATATATTTACTGACTTTATTAGTTCAGAGCATCTCAAAAAGTTTTCTTATTTGCTTAAACTACCTACCATTAAATTTTGTTATACTCTTTTTTTGTCATGTTCATGTCAATGCCAGCAAAGTTCAAATAGGACTCGTCAAGGTCCTATTTGATTCATACTTATCATTATTTTCTGACAAAAATATACTCTCATGGAAGGATTCAATATGTTGTGCATACTGTCAACATATGAAAATAAGTAAAAAATCATTGAGACTCAGGTTGATATTTTAATTTATTGCTTAGAATTCCTTTTGGCCAGTATTTAAGAGTGGAAAATTCTGCTTTATCCTTAGAAAAGTATTGTAACATTTTGTATACTTTTTTAGTGGATGAAAAGAGTTCATCTTCATCAGACAGTGATGAGTGCCTGGATGAAGATGGCTTGCAAGGATACAATGACAGGATAATGCTGGAACTACAGAGAAAACAAAGCCATCCCAGGAGATTGCACCCAGAGTTATGGTAAATATAGATTTTGCTTTCAAGTTCTCATTTCGCCTAATTTCTTATAAGTAAAATATACATTTTTGTGAAATATTCTCTGTAGTTTATGATGTATACAAACTTGTAAATGTTTACTTGTGATTTTTTTTTAATTCCCAAATATAATTAAAATAGGAGAACATAGAATTTATGGCATTATTTTTATAGTCACACAAAATTTGTTTGTAAGGTTTTGGACTTAAAATACTTGTGTACAATTCAGGGTGTGACCTGAATATATTTATTTTGGGAGTTTGTTTGTGACTGGCAGTCTTAAAAATAAATTAACATTAAAATGAAAGGAAATGGTATCAATAGGAAGATGACCATAGAAGTATTACTGGTATTAATGATTTAGTTGAATTTTCATTTCATAATACTATGTCTTTACCACACCACGCTCTCCAGTTAAATTGGGAATAAAGTTATATTGGCGTAGTCGTCTTTGTTTAAATTATTTTGTAAAATCAAACATACGATCAAACATACGTAAGTAGCCAATGTCGTTCAAGGACGACTGTAGTCAATGCCTGACAGGATTGTGGGCCTATCTATGGTTAGCCATAGTTGAGTTGCTATATTTTACAATATTTTTTAAATTTGAACACAGCAGCATGTGGAGTTGATGTTTCGGGATTAGAACCAAGAAAAATCTATCAAATCATGATGATGACATCCATGTGATGTAGAACCAAATCAATACCGTAGATTTAGGGCTTTCAGATATAAAACAAACGTGGCTATAGTTGATAAAAAGGTCCACATCAATTCCTGCGTCACTTGCGATTTAGAGTTTTCGTTATACATAACGAAATGTACGAATCTAATTGAGTATGCCTGTAAGTATGCGTATCCCTGAATCTAGTTGAGTTGCAGTGGTTCTATAGATGCGTGTGCGCAGGTTCAACAACACGGGCGAGATGAACGGCGGGCCGCTGTGCCGCTGCAGCGCGCGCGCGCGCCGCCACGGCATGCGGCACGGCGTGTACGCGGGCGAGCTGCCCTACCCGCACTGCGCGCCCAACGCCAACAACCTCAACAAGCTCTATCACTACAGGTATGTATACTCACGCTTTCTACACTCATAGCCCCACAGTAGGATTTTATCCTGTGTCGTGGGTGCCATGGACACACAAAGACGAACACACAAACACCCAGACCCAGAACAGAAACCTAAACTCATAATTCAAATTTTAGTCAGGCCGGGGATCGAACCCGGGACCCACCGCGTGCCAGACCGGTATGGCGACCGCTCCACCACGCGGGTCCTCAATGTATACTACATACAGGCTATAATTGTACAAACTCCAAATCGCTAGCCTCACCGAACTCCTCATTGTGGGTGTTCTAAGCTGGAAACGGAAAAAATTGGAGATGACACATAAATTTGTTAAGGACTTGGATACGAAGTTAAGCAATGAAAAAACAACGAAGATGAGATATAGAACCTAGAGGCGTAGCACAAATTAATCCATCCTGATTTTAGATGAAATTTATTGTGGAATTTATACATCTTAATACGGTTTAACTATTACTTAAGACTACTATTTTAATATCACGAATTGATACATTTTAATTTAGCCTAGTTTATTAAAATTAATAAATTCGGTAGTCCTCGCAATATGCGATTTCATCTTTGCTGATGATATCTCGACCCAGTTGCACAGTACGTGGTCACAGCGAAACGAAAGAAATTCGTTTTTTTTTTATATAGTATAGCAGTAACAAACGATCATGCATTTCACCTTATGATAAGTAAATATATGACCCCTGCCACCCATGGTCAGTCTTATCTGAAGTTAGTCACAGATGCGTTGTTACCCCTGAGGACTAAGTTGAAACATCTAGAATAAATGCGGCACGGCGTGTATGCAGGCGAGCTGACCCATTCCAAATACATGCCTAACCTAACAAACTGAACTTAGGAAGAAAGACTTCGTAATCGAATTTTTATTCGATGATTTTTTTGTCCACTTATTTTGGATAGAAAACGAAATTCCGTAAATCACATTTATAACAGTTTATCTAATGATCGATAAAGAACACGCCGTGTAACAGAGGCTGACGAGAATTGAATAATGTGATTTTATACTATAAAAATAGTTATTTGCTTTATACACGTATTATAACAGTAAATTATTATCTAATTTCTACGTCAAGAAGCTGACAAAACTATAATGTAGTATAAATTATTACATACACTACACAATATACACATGTTCAATTATTTATTATTATAAATATCTAATTGTAATCAACTTACATTAAATAAGTTATCTACAAACGAATTAACGATTTCTTTAACACCCGTTCAATATTATTTTTTAGAATCACAGTATCACCGCCAACTAACTTCCTCATCAAGGCTCCGACTATCATCGCTCATGATGAACACGAGTTTCTCTTCTCCGGGTTTTCTATGTTCTCCCACTATAAGCTGGCTAAACTACCTAAGTGCAAAGTGATTCGATTCAATATCGAGTACACGATCTTGTATGTTGAGGAACCCGCTCCAGCTAACTTCTCAGTGCGGGAACTTGATTTGTTTGGTGAGTATTAAATTAAATATATATTGAGTTCTTACTCTTTCCTACTAATATTATAAAGGTGAAAGTTTGTGATGACTTACGTGTGTTTGTTGCTCTTTCACGCAAAATGTACTGGTCAAATTTAGGAGCTAAGAATCGTTGCTTCGGAATATTGAAAAACGAGATGAAAACCCTGCTTCCGAATTTTGCGGATATATGTTGTATGAAATCAATATTTTTTTATGTTTTATAATTAAGGTACCCCTTGACGAAATTATTCATATAGATGGTGTAAGAAATGTTCTATAGGTGTTGTTTATAATAAACAGATAAGTAGTAAGAATGGATTTTAAAAATTGGTTTCCTAAGGTGGAATACTACCATCGATTGTGTGCGGTATGCAATAATTGACAATAGTCAAAGTCGAAAAGCGGACATGATGGCTTATACAAAAATATAGAGAGGTGTTCAAAAAATAAAAAATAGGCGCCGAAAATATTGATAGGTCATAAAAAAATTACGTAATTTTGTATTTGACCGAATCTGTTAAATAGCCCATTCGGTATTAAAAGTGCAGGTTTAATAAAGTGCAGGTTTAATCAATTATATAAGACGATTTTGACTTGTCTTCATGTTGTTAATATTTTGTGTTTACAGAGGAGTATCTCTTCTATGAGCTACTTGAACTTGTCGATTTGGATTTGGGTAAAAGAACAGAGACTTCATGTTCACAGTTTCATTTCATGCCACGATTTGTTCGATACCTTCCAGAGGGGGGATGTGAGGTATTTATTTACATTATTGTAATGAAGTAATATTTTGAAAGTATCTAGAATTATATCAAGAATTCGTGCATAAAATGTCTATGTGTATGTCATATTACATTTTATTTTTTTGGGTAAGAGCAGAGAAATGAGCGTGCCAATCATCTGATGGTAATTGGTTACTATGAACATCTCTATTTATAAATTCCATACAGAACAAGGTTTATAGTTGAAATCGATCACAGATATGTTGCTATTTCTTAGGTCAACCATAAAAACATGGTCGCCTAATGTGTAATTCAATCAGTCTACACAACAGAATATGCAAGTAAGATCCAGATTTAGTCTTGGGCGCATATAATGTCATTGAGTAAACACAAATTGCCGCGTGATGTGTGAGTCTTGAATAGTACTACTCCCTCTCTTCTCGTGGGTGTCGTAAAAGGCGACTAAGAGACAAAATCTAGGATATGGGCAGCAGTGTCTTCTTGTGTAATATCAACACCTACTGCGATCACCAATACGCATGGCAGGCATAGAAACTATTGACGAAAAACCGTATCCGCGGATATCCAAGGCATGTGAAAGATCTGTATTCGAATCCGTTCCTTTTTAGGCGGATCTATAACGGATGTTTTATACATATTATAAATTCAATTTATTATATACAAAATTCTAAATGTACGTAGGTGATTACGTAGCAATGAAATAGTATTAAATTACATACTGTTTATTAATAACACATATTTAGCTCATTTATAGTGCAAAAGTCCTATATCTTAACATTATATGTTAGAAAAACGTAAACAATGATTGTTTTGAGGAAACATAATAAACTCGTACTAAGAGCGCAGACAGAAACATGTCAATAAAGCAATTGTCGCTTCAAGAACACGCGCATCAATTTGTAATCCATATCCGAGGATTTAGACACCAATGATCCGTATTCGTATCCGTATCGGCGGATCTATTACATTAACGATCCGGCACATCTCTAAATAGAAGGCCCCACAGTGGATCTAAAAAGACTGATGGAAATATAAATTATATTACCCTGTAGGATAAGATAACTGTTTATATTTTTTCAGGTGTTGTCTATGTGCGAGATTTTAAAATACTTAGTTGACGAAAGCGGTTTGTTGATTCCACCGGACACACTCGACGACGTACACTCAATGGACCATTATAGTTGGCAAAAATTTGTTGATAAGATTAAAGGTAATATGCCACATTTAATGACACTTTTGCAAATATGTTGAAATTAGAATCCAGCAAGTTCGTTATTGTACTTATTAACCAGGCATTAGTATCGCGTAGTTCTATTCACAGGACTTTCGGAGATAATTTCTTAAAAACAACAACAGTACATTTGTACAGTTGTTTCTATATATACTTTTTTGTGTTTACTGTAATAAGTTCAATATTTAAACATATTAAATCAACTCTCTATTCCAGGTATGATAGTCACATACCCTGGGAAGAAGCCATGCTCTGTACGTGTGGACCAGCTCGACCGAAGTCCACCGGTTAATTTAAAAGTTGATCCAAGGAGTAGAAAATCTTATTATCCCGAAATAGTGCACTTTGGTATTAGACCGCCTCAGCTCAGCTACGCTGGCAATCCCGAGTAAGAGTTTATATATAATATGCCATTATTACTCAGAATTACTTTAATTTTTAAGTACTTTGATGCTAAAGGAAAAATTGCAGGGATATAGATGTGCCTTAGTGTCGTCTACAAAGCTTTCAAAGTTGTTGTTGTTTATCCTATTTACTTTGACTTTACAGCATTTCATTTTGAGAGGATATGTAAAATGATGGAAATATCTTTCATATATTTGCTTCAAAACTAAAGACAGCGTTTGTCGAAAATGTGAAATGGCTCAAAACTGTTTATGTTTAAACTTTGTAGATAAAGATCTATGTTGATTGGGTGTAAATAACTATTAGGTTACAATTACTTTGCTACTTTTCTAAAACGATAACAGTTCGAATAATGTGAATTTCATACCAACTGGCGACGTAAGCCTACAATAAAGTTTTGGCTTACCCTTGCGCTTCATCATCTCCATCGCGGTATCGTGTAGTCGTTATTGTTCATTCTCTGCAAAAAAAGTGTATAACAATACTAGCTAACATTAATAAGAGGGAAAGCTGCAAAAGGTAGTTTACTGAATTTAAGATCCTTACGCTAACGTCTATGTACATTTTAGAGTCATGCAAATTTGTTAGAAAGCAACATACACAATTTAAACTATCGAGTGATATTT
>MOOZ01000899.1:230325-253576 GCA_002930495.1 Cecropterus lyciades | reverse complement strand
TTCCGTTACGTTAAAATGTCCGTTACATTTCTTTTAAACGCGGGTGAAACCGCGGGCTCAGCTAGTTATCAATATAAGGAATTGTGTACCTATGTCACTAATTAATCAACTCTAAAATAAGATGGGTGACCTGCTAATGGTCTGCCAAATGCGTTGTAAGTTCTGTAGATAATTTGGATAGTCTTGTGGGTATAAATTTGCCAATATACAAAATATATTGTTAAACTTACTGATAAATCTCCAAGCTGTCAGCAGTAGTGGTGGAATCGTTATCCGATATGTCTTCAGGCTTGTACATCTTCACCAAACAGTTGATAAGGCGATGGCAGTTGATTTCTGAGCGACTTTTGGATAGGGTCTTAAAACAATAATATAATGGTGGGATCTCTTAAATTTATTATCCAATATTAAAAAAAAAACGATATAATATTAAATATTAACTAGTTATGAAAATAAATATTATTATACTTTTTGGAATTTGGTTTCCGTTTTAGATTATTAGGGGATTATATTCTAAAAATCTGTCAATTCTACAGTCCCCGACTGTCAATTACAGGCCTCCTTTTAGAGTGAGAAGGGCTTAGACCATAGTCTACCGCTCTAACTACGTGCGGATTGATAAACTTCACACACCCTTGAGAAGTTAATTATTTAAATAATTCTCATGCATGTATGTAGGTTTCCTCGTGATGTTTTTTGTTAAAATAAGTAATAAATTTGTAATACGCATATAACGTTAAAGTCAGAGGTAAAGAAGTCCCTGGCATTTGAAAGTTGGTCCGCCTTATTGAAAATTTAATCGTCCAAGTTTCTAACCAATACCTAATAGCCTATTAGGTACTACTTTCAAACAAGCAACTCAGGTAAAAAACTCATATGCTTTAACATCTAAATCAGTTTGTTTAAGATTTAATAACCAATGCTCCTATTTATTAATTTATTACATACCTGCACGATTTTGGTTAGAGTGAGAGCCTTAGTTTCACTTATTACAGTCGGGTATGTGTTACTACAGATGTTGAATTTTGCTGTAAACTTCTTGTAGCTTAACCCGATTAAATTGTTGTAAATCGCCACTAAACTGAAACGATATATTTTAGAAAAAAGAGAATTAAAAAAAAAACATTATAAGAGTCAATTTAAGTAAGTATAAATGAATGAATGAAGTAGAAAGTTTGTATGAAAAGGTAACTTATTTTTTAATTTTGTCGTAAATTTAATTTCATTATTTATTTTGATACGCTACATCCGCATCGATATAAATGAAACTAAGGTCCTGTAAAATAGTTCCAACTCCTACATATGTCACTAACAACGAACTGAGGAATTGGGAGTAATGCTTCACTACGCTACCTCTCTGTAGACTGATAAAGAAATCAGCGAGTTAATGGTGAAATCGAAGGTGAATTATAAAATGTCAATAAATCTCTTACCTCAAGCATGTTTCGATCATTTTTCTAGAGTCTTCCCTATGAAGGCAAGTCGTCAGGATAGTGACAATCAGACTATTTATCGATTGTAACATTATAAATCTTCTGCTACACAGTATATCAAAAATATGATCGTGTTTGCTTAACAATAGTCCATTGTCTTTCTTCAATCTCGCTAACTTGGGATTTAATTTGTAGAAGGATTTAACTAACTTCGATAAATAATCTATGATTTGATCTAGTACCTGAGGAACAAGTAAGTATATAGTAGTGGAATACCTAAAACAAACAAGGAACTATGACCCAAAAAGTAGGACAATCGTGCCGTGATCACATACGTTCACTAGTTCCAAATTTACGTGCGTGATTTTCAAGTTTCATTCTTGTATAATAAGGACTCCTTACGAATATATGCATTAATTCACTTTGTTGGTAGGTATTACTGATTACAATACGGTACGCTAACGTTAGGATTTTGCAGGATAGGTAGAAGCTTATAGATGCCATGTACCTAAGTTTCAGGTTTTTTCACCCTTTTCACTGCGTTAATAAAAATACTTTTTTTATAAGTACTTATACATGGGCGTCGCCAAGGGGTTGGTATTGAGGGGCAGTTGTTCTTCTAATGAATCAAAAAACTTCTTACTCATTAGATTTCTACCCTTAGTTAGCCAAAGAGGGCAGTCCCGTCCCCTACATTATTGCACATGATATATAACGTATTAGAAATTATATGAGCTCTATGTGGTATGAAATGTTGTGCCCCTGATTTATATATAATTGTTTTATATTAGTAGGTAGGTATCATGCAACAATCTTTAATTCAGCTTTCAGCAGAGTGAATACTGTTCGTATGCGGCAAAAACCTAAAGAGGATACCATATTCATAATTATCATGTTAGTTAGTTCCTTACCTGTATATTCATCAACTCCCTAATGTAATTCCGATTTGTTAGAGACGGGGTGTTAGATTTTCCTGGGGAGCCTTTCCATTTGTTATCCGCTTCAGTCAAAACTTTTGTAATGGCATAACAAACGATTTCCATTTCTCTACAATGGCTGAACAGTTCCTCCTCATCAGAAGTCTCTTCGCTAATCCATTTCTTGCTTGTAACTTTCGCTGGTGTCATTGCGAGATGGAACTTTCTTCGAGAAAAGTTAACGAAAACAAACAAAAAATGTTGACTCCGAGCAATGTGCTAACTGTGAGGAATCATGGTTCTGACTGAGTAGCCGAGTACTGCATAGTATTGTATGAGCAATCGATGTGTGGCGACATCGGTGCCAGGCGGGACGCAAGCAATAGGGTGCTCGCGACTAAGCGCTTGTAGGACAACTTGCGGATTGCTATCGTTAAAGGTTTTATGGCTGTTCAACCTCGACCTTCAGCTCATGATTAAGAAATCGTTCTTGGTTAATTTGGTAATGGAAAGAAATTTTCCTTTGATACTTGTCTAAGGACATTCTTAGAATATGCTCTACACACGCAATGATACCACAATTTATCAAACTATCCGTTTGAGTTTCAGGTATGTTCCGTAATGCCTGATAACTAATTTTAAATGTCTATTCAATGTAAAAATGTATATTTCAATTATTAAAGTAAATAGGAAAAATACAATAAATTGTACGTGATTTTGTTTAAATAATTAGTGCGATCACCACTTACGCTTAGCCACCTACCTTCGGAAGCGAGAAGGGTCAAGGTGAGCTCAAGGCAAATAGCGCAAAATTACATAACAACAAGCTTAATTCGACAATTCCAGCTATTTTCAGCTTTATTTTGTTTGGCCTTCTAATTATATATTGTACGTACATTTATTAATACAAACGAAATACGTATTCAAAACAATGTTTCAAATTGAAAACATGAAATGACAAAGTATGATCCGAATGTGCAAACTAAAAGGATAGCCCTCCAGGGTATCCACGAAGTTGTTTGCGCATAAACCTAACATGATCTTGGGAGTTACACATTTTATTTAAATTGTTTGTTCAAATACAACACGTGGCAGAATAATGGAAAATATCACATCTTCTATAAAACTTTAACTCATTCTATTCAGCCACTACTTCAAAGCACATTCTATATGACTCTTTAAAGAATGCTACAGTCATAATATTTATTCTGTGCAAAAAGTATAAGAGCCGTTATATCGATCAGTTGTAGGTATACATTTTTGCTCGTAGTGTAAGTTCACATTTAAGTTAAATAAAACTCACGACTGACAATATTTACTAAAAGGTATTGGGGGACGATTATGAAATAAAAACAAAAATTTAATTTACAAGATTTTTTATTACACGAAACAATAAAAGAATAAATAGGTAACCGTACTATATAAACAAAATATTTCGCTAATTGTTCAATCAATATTGCAAAGCTGCGTTTAGGAAGAGAATATCACAGTAAATAATTTATTGACAAAAACTATATTAACGGCCGTTTAATAACTTTTTATGGTAATACCATTTCCACCTTGTAAAATATTTATATGTTTATGGAAGACAATAAATTTATTCAAATTATTTTTTTATTTCTATCGTAATGAAAATATGTTCTGTATGCTTAATTTAAGAATTTTAATATAAAAACACAGTTATTTGCCTATTTAAATATGATTTTTGCTGCAGTCCTATAAATTAAATCACAGAAAACGAGTCACGGATCGAGATCAGGGAAAAGAAATTGGAAAATAGACTGTGCTACCTTTTTATCGTTATATAACCACTTGTTTCGAAGCTGGCTTCGAACAGCACCTCTCCTTCTTTCTGCGGATTTCGTAGGCGACAAACAATACAAAACATGGGAAGCACTTTCTACCAGCTAAATTAATTAAAAAGGTTACAGTATTAGATCTTTTGCCGCTAAGGGGGCGCTACTATTAATTTACCTCTTTACCTCTGCTCAAAAAATGTAGATTACTGGCTGCCACGAGAAGTCCGATAACAATTGATCTTTACATCACTAATCACTGGTGACGCGATCTCGATCACAAATGAATACTTTTTTAGCCGGTAGTAATTTACACATGACAGTTAGAATTGTCAATTATAAGGAATTATAAGAATAAAGGAAGGATGATTTAATTCAAAATATAATGAATAAATCCACAACAGCTTGTGGGACACCAGTGGTCTGTAAAGTAATTATGTACCATTTTAGACTTAATGCTCGATCGCCACTTTGCCTACATAACAATTTTTTTCCTATTCGACAAAACCAAACCATTTAAAGTATATAAAAAAATAGTGGATAAAAAATATGGCCGTCACTAGTTTAATCCTGTACAATTTTAAACGTCTCTAGATACATTTGATAATGCTTATTTTAATGCCATCGGTACATATAATTTATACTTAAGATCATTTTAACATTATATTTCTAAGCTTCTTGTGTGTGAAATTTATAATAAAATATACTAAAAAAAAACACAGTTGCCATATTTGTTGAAAAACTTTATCGAAGAAACTGGCTTTACACCTACGTTGGATATATGATACTAAAATGTGCCAGTGTGAAGACATACATACAAATTGGTAGTTTCTTTCTAATCACGATAGTAAAAATATTCACTATGGCATCCTTGTATTTTTAATATACTGTTAAAAGTTTACATTGATAACGCAATTAATATACTGTTGCGTAATTTAGACCTAATATTGCTCTAATACTTACAGCGGTATTTATAGGATAAAATTTCATATAACCATTTCACAATAATGTTTGTATGAGCCATAGTTGTGAACATCACATAATAAGTACATACCATAAATATAAAATATATCACATTTCTACAATACAAAGCGAATGTACTACACAAAATTTTGTTACTACATAATTAGTCCATTGCTTGCTTTTTAGAACATAATTCGATCATTTCATTTTGTACACATCATTCCAAATTCATTAACTTACCCATCAATTAGTAACATCTAATAATAAGAAAAATGTTGCATATAACTTATCCTACTGATTATCTGTACTCTGCCTTAACCTTTGATAAAATAGAGATTACTTAAATAATATATAAAACACCACAACGTGATATGATAGCGTGTCAGTTAGACATTATTAGCAACCCATAGTTGAATTAACCCATTTAGAGCCAGTATCGCCAAAACTTATAAAGTATTTTCTGCGAGTTATTCATACGCTTGTCTAAAATCGATATCGATAAAATATATAGGACTTATACAGCTTAATGTTGTTAAACAAAAAAATATATAATAATGTTTGGAAACATTTTATTCAGTTTATCAGAAACCTTTGACTGTAAATATATAAAGAAATGAGATAACAATATTTAGGGTAAGTATTCTTCGAAATTCACTCTGAATCCTTTAAAATACCGCAACTAACTACGTTCTTACAAACGCACAAGCGATGCCGTGAAGAACGCTTTCGTGTTCATTTGTCCGCTTGTGTCAACAACATGATATATTGTCCCATTTCCATTCGCCTAATAGCACTTCGTCACGAAACTCTTCAAGGATGAAGGAAAAGCCTGTCTATAATTGTCTTGTATTTAAGGCAACTGTTTGTGGTAACCCCATTTATATCCTACTAATAGTATATAATTATTTTATAACTACTAGCATCTCGAACCGAAGAAGTTAAATAAACGGATTAGCTTTAGGCCAAGAATTAACTACAATAATACTTTAAATTCCCTTGAAGAATACTTTATTAATTTCGCTACAGTTATTATTATCTAATATTTTAATGATTTCTACGATAATATACTAAATAGGCAAAAGCGGCACAATTTAATTTGGTCCTTCGAGCCGGAAAACCTCGATTGTAATTAAATTACTACATTTAAATTTCACTACTACATCTAACACAACAGTTTATGCTATCTTCACAACTATGCCATTGATAATAGCGTTTATTCATATAAAATGTGGTATAAATATAACACTACACTAATCTAAAATCTTGCAACAATTTAATATTTTTATTGCTGTACAAATAGCTACTTGCTGGACAATTTTGATAGCTTTTTAGTTTAAATAATATACGTAAAATGTTATAAGATTTAGAATGTTAAGATCACAAGAAGCCTCCATCGTTAGTAACATTAATTACAATATAAATGGAAGAATTGAACCACGATACAAATAAAACCCTACAATAGTACTGTTAGTAACAAAATACACTAACAAAAACTTGATAGCTGGCAACAACAAAATCACTGTAATATCCGATAATATCTCAGCCTACCCTACGCTTGGAATATTGTAGCTTAGTGCTAATGTCAAACTTAACAATGTAATGTATTGCTCCGTTACATTTAGAAGCTCAATATTTACAAAAGACAATTATCTAACAAGTGAACACACATTTCAGCACTTTAAGCCAATATTTTCATAGAAACATCAATCTGGCACGTCTATGCTAGTCTCAGGCACTACTGGTTTCATCGCTTCATTCTTCTTGTGGTTTTTATGTAATTTCTTGTTTTCTTTTGACTTTTTATGAATCTCTTCATCTCTGTAAGGCTCTTGATGCACTGGTGGTTCGGTAGGAACTCCATTCGAGCCCCTTGTTACATTGTTATTGTACGCAATGTTTGCATATTCTTGTAATAGCGGAAATACCGACAGTAGGAATTGACAGAAATCTTTCCTAATTCCGAACCACCCTAAAAAGTAAAATACGCGTTACTAAGCTATTTCGTATGAAAAAAATTGTGTAATTAGGAAATCGATAATCCTTAATAATTATAACATAAGGATTGTAGTTGAACACTTAATTATAATTACGTTATTTTTTAGAGGTGATAAATCAAGACTATTATTTTTTGTCTAATCTTCGGTGATTCTGTTGAACTCTCTTGAATGTTTACGAGTGCAGAGTTTAATATTTCGCGGATCAGCGATAGATTTCCAGGGCCACGTTTCTCTCAGGCGATAATTCGTTTGATACTTTACAGACTTATTTCAAGAAACCTCGTGAATAACACTATAAAATGCATTTCATGCTAATGTCGTGAAAAAAAACATTTCCTCCCACTTTAATTAGAGAGTTTCTCAAATTATAGCTAGCCAAATATTGAAAAAATAGTTGATTATTGGTGCATTTTACGTCTTATCGCCCCAGAGGAAATGTTAGACGAAATTTGTGCCTACAATACTCGGACAAACATTGTATTTATACAATAATTAGCCTGGTTATCAGTCCATATTACTGGAAACACTGTATAATGTACAGTATGATTAAGGCACGCGTATAATGTATTAGAATGTAGGACATACTCACATTTATTACCTCCCTTGGAGCTAAAGGACATAATGATGAGTGTGGCATAGCTTACGAACAACGGACTAACAACCACCATGAATGAGAGGTCCAATCCGTCGTCTAATTTGTTAGTTAATAAAACCTGAAAATAAAACAGGAAACATTTAATACTGGTGTTGCCAGTAAGAGTATATTTTAACCTCATTAATATCATATAAGTTAACGGCGGAAGTAATAACGCTGTTTACAGATAATTTAGTTATTTATTATAAGTTAAAACCATGTGTTGTATCTATATTATCGGTATTATATACACAAAGACGAGAACATACTGGTCGAGAATTGAACCTGGAAACATCTGCCTATTGGACTAAGTGACAAGTCTGTAGTAGTGATGTGTCGGATATCTCTATCCGTAATTGCGGATATCCGAGGCATGAGAAAGACCTGTATCAGTATCTACACTTGTATTTATTTTATAACAGTAGTGGTTTAAAGGATGTAGTTAGCGAGAAATACTTTACGAGACTTACTTAGTTCTCAAGGGTAGCAACTAATCTATCGTCGTCGTTATGAAGGACTCTAAACTTATTTGTCGCTGATAACCAGTGTTTATGGGCGGCAGTGCCCGCTTTTTTAGTATCAGAATGCTAGTTTGATGCTTATCTAACAAAAATACTACTATCCCTTTTTTTTTCGATACATTAATTATTATTGCACTATGATGATAAACAATAACAGGTTTTCAAAGTTACGAAATAACCATTTCCTGTCTTGCTTGATAAAAAACTGGTGTAGCAACTTTTACATTCTTATTTTAACTTTCATTAATAAATAATCATGGAATTATTATAGATGGATTAACATAATGTATGGATTAACGTAATGTATATCATAAATGCTCACCTGAAAGATTAATATTGGTACAACAGTGAATGTATAAGCCAGTGCCGAGTTAAAGCTTGTTCGCCGCTGTTGAATGTTTGCCTCTGGCGTACGCAAAAGAATGCCTGCGAATATTATGCTATACAACACCCCTAAAAGGATAAACATAAGCTATTTGACATGATCCATAGCAAGAAAATTTCTGATCAACCAGTCTATGTTATGTTAAGCTCTCATAATAAACCCAGACAAATATGAATTAAATTGGTAGTTTTAAGCATCCCTAGCCTTGTTTTAAACCCAATTCACTTATATCTTTAAATTGTCTAAATTTGAGTATTGAATCTATCTAAAATTTACTAGTTTTAAATTTTCTTAGACTTACCAATGTAAAATTTTACATTGAAAAAGAAAATACATTGATAACAATAGATCACATTCATTTTTGGAAACTACGGGCATTTTTTCTTACTAATAATTTCTTTACCAGACTAGCAATTTCTCTGGGTGACAATAAAAACCTTGTGATTAAATTCATATTTGTCTGGGATAATTGTGAAACCTTTTTAACTGTTAATTTACTCACCAACGAGGCTAAGACACATTAGTATCCATAGGGGTACAAATACCACTTCCCATGACCAATTTATAAAAGTATCAAATTTCAGTGCCAGGAATATGAACTGCAATATATTGACTGCACAAAATAACTCCAGCTAAAAAACAAGTTATTTTTAACAGAACAATTCTTGTCATCAATAAATAACTAAAAGGTAAAAAAATTACTTCTGAACAGCACACATAAATTCAAACCTAGACTATATATTACTCTTTAACTATATGTACTATCATTTGCGCAGGTGGTGCTTGCCTTAATAGGCTATGTACTAAGTTTTTAAATAGTTTAGTTAAATTTGTAGAATTAGTATTGTAACCACTGGCAAACCTTTTTTTATAGATATTTGGACTCTCAATTTAAGGGTCTGAGGTTAGAATATGTGTCTTGTTCACACTTTTGATCTTCGAAGTTATGTGAAATTAATTACAACTACTGATGTGCCAGATATCAGCATCCGTATTGCGGATATCCAAGGCATGAGAAAGATCTGTACCCATATCTGTATTCATATCTGTATCCGCGGATCTATTATTTTCATGTTTCGGCACATCTCTAATTACAACAAGATAACATGAATGAATAAATGAATTAAATTTCAAACAAACAAAGTTCTATTTGAAGATTACTAATCTAATTTTGATAAGCTTATTAGACATTGTTTAAACATTTATCACGCTGAACACCCCTGTCCAACATTAGGACAGCAATGAGTCTGTGAGGAATAAATTTAGTTATATTAGTATAACTAATGAGTATCAAATAAACATTGTAGCTTCTTTATAATTGAAGGATTACATGTTAAAAACATATTTTTAAATATTCAAATAATTACGGAAAAATTTTATATACTTATGTTATGCATAAACATATTTATTCCTTTACAAATAAAAGATAAAATGTAATAAGCACATAAACGTAATTAAGATTTTCCTTATCTACTAATGTATGCATGACCATATTTATAAACAACATCCATGATTGGAACTTACCTCATAGCTGCGATCATGTTTCACGCACCATATACAGATAGCTATGGAGACTATACTAATAAAGATTAAAGGTATAAAGACTAGTATCCAAAAATGGCGTCCTGTTGTCAACTGGTCACATACAAGCAACTCAAACATGAGCAGGATTAAGTGTATGGCAAGACTTATCAACATAGCTTTGTAGTGGATATATGCTTCACCTTCTAACCTGGAATTTGATAATTCATACCTTATAAGACATAAACAACTAGAAAAAGAATGTTACTTTAATTATGTTGGATAATTCTCTCAATAATATTGCATGTGTACAAAATATTGATATATCAGGCTCAAAAAACATGTAAGAAATAATTACCAATAAGATGAAAGTTTATTTATGTCAATTTGCTTTTCATACCCTTTAAGCTTGTAAGTATTGATATATATCTAATGATAATGTTACATTTTAAACGTATATAACCACAACAACTACATAGTATTATTATCATAGATGTAATGCTGAAATGAATAATGCAATGAGTGTTTAAAACCAGGAACTAGATGAACATTGGCTGCAACTTTTTTCATGTCCCACCACTGAGCATTAATCTTTGCTGCTTGCTTATGCTGCTTAATATAAGTAGATGGAGGAAGTTGAATTAATAGTCAATCCTTGACCCATGTTTTCAAATCACACATTGAGATTTTTCAATGTTTAAAATGATTGAATTATAGTAAAGAATATAGTAGGAGTGTTCGACCAAACAAAACGTGGCATAACTTTGTAGGATGGATCTACAGAAGATCACACAAGCCATGGTGCTACATGATTGATTAGATGAGTAACAAGGTGTCTCATAGATATATGAGGACTCAATTTGAAAGTATTGTGTAGTCATCAATCCTTACTCTTTTAAACAAATGCAACACAAGGCATAGGTACTCTATATGGCAGATCATTCGAAAAGATATTTATGTACTAGTCAATTGAAAATGTAAACAAGGATCAATATTTAGTGATCGAACAAAATAAAATGTAATAAATGCTAAGTATCACCAATAATAGGGAAAAAGGGCTACTGCATTTTATGACCTATAACATAAAATTATGAAATTACCTCATATTCATACTATTACGAAATTACTGGAACTGTGTATAAGTAGTACACAAAGTTGAGAGCAAATAAAGAGAAATAAGCTTCAACGATGAAGTAACATACCTGAAGTGAGGGTACTGCCACCAGACGTACGTGCCAACTGTAGCACCCAGAACCACTAGGAATTTCCAAATCCATATTGGTGTGAACACTGCCCAATATGACCAGCTGATACTTTTGTCCAACTTTAAGGCCAGGAGAGCTGTGAATACCAGCAAACAAGTGTGTACCACGAACTTGCTGAAAAACAAATCACTTTTAGACTTTCCATGTCTCAATAATAAGAACCACTGAATATCACTATTATTACCTAGGATTAAAATCCTGAAATAATGTCTGCAAATTCATTTCAAAACACATTCACGCAATAAATGTTTTAAAAACATTTCAATCCAGGGTCCAGGGTCGATGTGTTTGCTTTATTTTAATTTACATTACATTTCACTTTAGGTTACAGATTAAACATTGAACTTTCATCTCTGGTAATAGTCGCGAAAATATTGAAGTTAATTTTAAATTTAACAAAGATGTTTAAAGTTTATAATTATAATTAACGTTACAATTAATATTTTAGTATTCTACCTTTTCATATTATCGATAATATGAAAACTTATTCATATTATCGATAATATTAAAACTTTGGTCAAAAGACAGATACAAATGCAGAGAACTTTGAATTAATTAAAAAAAAAACACTTGTCAAAAACGTCAAACGAAATTAAATTTTACTTCAGATTTTAGACTACAGTAGATTATTTTTTGCAAGCTCTTAATTTCACATTTTCAACAATATATGTAAATATAAAAAAGTAAGAATAACTACTGATTATTGTGATAACTCAGTATTATATCACATAATTAATAATAATGGCATCGCCGTCTCCTAAGTCACCCGAACAGAGCGAAAAGAACAAACAATATGACCGGCAACTGAGGCTGTGGGGTGACCACGGTCAGGCAGCGCTCGAAAGTGGACACATTTGTATAATAAACGCTAATGCATTAGGAACAGAGATCTTGAAGTCAATAATCCTGCCAGGCGTTGGAGCTGTAACTATTGTTGATGATAATGTCGTGAGCGATGAAGACATAGGCAGTAACTTTTTCTTAGAAAATACAAGTAAGGGATTGAATAGAGGCTCCGAAACACTACGACTTTTATTGGAACTTAATCCCGCTGTGCAAGGTCACGCTGTACAAGAACCGCCAGATCAAATACTGCAAGAAAATCCTGACTTTTTCAAATCCTTTAGTGTAGTAATAGCAAGTTCAATTGGAGAGAAGACTATAAAAGACTTGGCACAACACCTATGGGATATTAAGATTCCTTTTATTTTATGTCGATCTGTGGGATTTCTCGGATCTTTTAGGATTCAAATTAATGATCATGCTATAATTGAAACTCATCCTGAAAATGAGCAGATTGATCTTCGCCTAGATGTTCCTTTTCAGCCTCTCTTAGAATATTTAGACAGTATTGATATAGATGCTGTAGATTTAAAGGATCATGGCCATATTCCTTGGATTGTGATATTGTATAAAGCAATTAAGAAATGGCAGATGAATAATGCAAATAGCTGGCCTATGAGTCGAAAGGAAAAAACAGAAGTCAAAGAGATTATACAGGAATTCATAAGAAAAGATGAGAATGGCATTCCTATCAATGAGGAAAACTTTGCAGAAGCTATGAGAGCTGTAAACACAGCATTAGTCCCTACATTCTTACCTGTTAAAATTCAGGAGCTAATATATAGTAGCCACGCAACAAACTTAACTAAAGAGAGTACCCCATTCTGGATAATGTGTTCAGCTTTGCGGGGATTTGTTGAAGCAGAGGGAAAAGGAAAGTTGCCTGTAAAGGGTGTATTGCCAGATATGACTGCTTCCACGGATCATTATATAAAGCTTCAAAACCTTTACAGAACTCAAGCATCAAATGATGCTGAAATAGTATATAGGAAAGTGCAGCAAATTGTCACCCAACTGCATTGTGAGAGTATTAGTGAAGCGGATGTCAAGTTGTTCTGCCGACATGCACATGACTTACATCTAGTGAAAGGTTCTAACATTAATATAGAATATCCACCAAGCAGTTCTGTAGCGGCTTACATTGCAAAGTTCTTAGAAGAACCTGATGTAATGATGGTGCATTATATTTTGCTGCGGGCAGCTGAAACATTTAGATCTGAACACTGCAGGGCTCCAGGAGAATGGGAGCCAGAGGGAGACATAGCTATACTAAAAACATGTGTATCAAAACTACTCAGTGATATATCCTGCCCTCCTTTTCCTAAGGACGATCACATCCATGAAATGTGTCGGTATGGTGGAGTTGAACTTCACACTATGTCTGCATTCATGGGAGGATGTATTGCACACGAAGCGATTAAAATAGTCACAAAACAATATAAGCCTGTCAATAATACTTTTATATACAATGGCGCTTCAACTAACAGTGCTACTTTTACATTTTGAAATTGTAATGACCAATGTAAAGATGAATAAAGCAATGTTTTGTGAAATTACGTATATTTTCTTTCCTATGCACCCTTTTTGGCACAGCATATTCTTAGAAATAGTCAATAAAGTACATATTGACTAGTTTAAGACAAGATGTTTGTACATTCTCCTGAGACACCCATTTTAAACATGAAGCAGTTCATGCATTTTGTTAGAAGGGTGTGAATGCCATCTTAGTGTTGAGAAGGGCCTATAATCGACTACAAATCTGTTATATGTGGAGTGGGTTAATCTTGTCCATGGGTGAATGTGACTGCTCATTATCACATGGACAGCATAATAGTTTGCTACTTTAATTTTAAAAATAATTATATAGTCTTTCCAACATCAATAAATTTGTTGCACACTGAAAATAACGAATGCAGAAAAAATTTTTATAAGAGGATAATATCGAATTAAGAACAAGGTGGATGTTGTACACAAACCTTGCAAAGAAAACATTCATTTTCAAATGTCTGAGATGTAGTCAGCATACATTCTATTAACATTTAACCAGCAAAGCAAGATGAAACAAGGGTGTTGAGAAAATAATGATGTTAACAACAGAACATACATCATTAGGGTGAAGGAAAACATCATGAGGAGAAACCTACACACTTGAGAGTTCTTTAGTTCTCAAAGATGTGTAACGTCTATCAATTTGCACTTGGCCAGTGCGGTGGAATATGGCTTGAAACTCAATATGAGAGAAAACCCGTAACCAGCAGTGGGACAATAATGGGTTGGCAACAACATCATTAAGTGAAATAATAATAATGCAATGATATTCTTCAAAGTTGTGTATTTTCATTTAGGATATTAACCATTTATAATCTTATAATCGAGATATAAAAGAAATTGCAGAAAACATTTCATTAACAATTTTCAACACATAAATAAGAAAAATTAAACATATCACATGATCAAAATAAAAAATTTAAACAAACTATACATTTGGCTAAAATCCACATGGCAGGCTCATAGGTTATACCATTATAACAACAGTAGGGTTCACTTTCATACATGTATATGCCTGAGACTGTATAGTTCTCAGAAAAATATAACACAACATTGAGAATTCCTCATTTGTTACCTACATATTTCACCTTAGCCATAACTTCAATCGTAACGCATCTACACCATTGAGATAATATCGAAATAAGCGTTTGTCCCGCACAAAGCCGAGGTTCTCGTACAGCTTGAGTGCTGGCTTATTTGTGATTTCTGTTTCTAATACCACCTCTGCTGCATTATCTTCAATCATAACCTGGGAAAATAAAAAGTGATATATTGAATTACTTTTGAATATGTAGATGTGGTACAACCCTACATGGTTAGATTAGAGGCATCACTACTACACCTATTTCTGCCTATTAACTATTATGTTCTGTCTTGAGAGGTAAGGTATTTTGATTGATGAAGGAGACATATGTATATGAGGCATTACCACTTAGTCGATAAGGAAGCAACCCTTGTGTGGCAGCAGTTACCACTTACCATCAGATGGACTGTATGTTGTTTGCTGTTTCTATAATATGAAAGCAACTTCAATTGGAATAATTAACTTGAATTAATAAGTTTATTTGTAAAAATGGTTTCAATTGTCAATAACTAATCAGCTTATTTATGCATAAATTAATGATTGCAAAAGGCTTTTTCTTAATGGTCTCTAATTAGTTACACTACAATTTAAGTTTAGGTTAGTAAAGACGGCCATCATTTAAATGTCTAATAAGATTCAAATAATTTCTTACCACGATATTGTACAATTTCATTAAAATTAAAAAAAAATAAGTCATTCATCATATCATATACTTTTAAAAAGCAAACTATACATAAGCCTAAAGTGTGGGATGTGTGTGTGCCTATAATAGGATTAATTTAACGGAGTTGAAGTAAGCTCATTAAGAACTAACCTGAATTGCTTTTTGGACAAGCCTCGACCCAATTTTTCGTTTCCTATACTTTTCATCTACTGCTAACATAGCAATGTAGCCTCTCTTAACAACATTACGGTGCATGTCTAATTTACAAACGATGGCACCAATACATTTCCCATTTGCATCTGTTGCTAGAAAACATAGCTTAGGCCAGTTGTGTATGAAATATCTATACGTATAGATTGAGTAGGGTTCTGAGAGATCCTTCTGTATTAGACTCATAATTTCAGGCATTTGGATTTCAGATTTGTATGCTATTATTTTGAATTCGTCGTCTTCGTATTCTTTATCTCCAGTATGTACACTGTCTTCTACTTTCTGTGTACTTTCTACGCATTTGTCCTCGACGTACCGCACCCAACTGACTCCGATGTCCTCGCAGGTCTCCGCCTCGACCGCATCGTCACAACACTGTACACTATTTACATTTCCCGCGCCTTCGCTGGGAGCAGCCACTTGTGCGTTCGGCGTCTCGAGTTCCACACTATCGGTCGAATGGACACTAGTCCCATTCGTTAAGTTGCTACTGACTTTGTTAATTTGAAGAGAATTAACTAAAGACTCACATAACTCGTCGCTCGCTATACTTATTTCATCAGTCGTTTCCGGAGGATCTTTGGCCTTTTTATTTTTGTTTTTTGTGCTCGTGCTATTCTGATTGCACTTGACGTTCTGTACATTATCGTTGGAAAGTTGATCCATAACGTTATTCTATCTATTCTATGTACACATTCAAAAGATCATAAGCTCATATGAGTAACACGAAAGCTTTTGCGATTATACAAACATTTTCTTGTCAAAATCGTAGAAGAGTATCACCGACATCTTGGTACAAAAGTATTACTCCGATTCGTTACCGAAGGTGACTTGACAGGACCTAGATGAGTTCTTAGGTTAGAATTAAATTTAGTACCAATGTTATCAATTTAAAATGGGACATATGAAAATATTTCAAGAAAATTATTTTAAATCTACAAGGAGTCTAAGTTTATGTCCTCCACAATCACATTGCAAAAAAAGAATGGTGTTGCCACAGACAATCAAAAATTAATCCAAAAGTTGGCAGGTGAGGATTACAGAGTAAATAGTTATAAAAATTATGGAAATATTGTCAAATTAAGTAAATAAATTCTCGGTTTTGTATTGTATATTTCGATTTAGTGAAAAATTAAACAGAAAGCACTACTGCTACGGCTACTTTTTTGGTTTATGCGTTTGTATCACTGAGTACTATTAAGCGTTCTACTTACACTTAATTCTTTGTGTGGAATGTTTTAATGTCCTTTTATATGGACTTTAAAACATTCCACACATTGGTCTATTTATACGGACCTATAAGAAATATAAGTTTGGTGTGTTAATAATAATAAATATTTTAAACAGTAAATAATTTTATGTTAGGACATCTAACTTAGATGTACTGACGTTTGTTAAAAACGTAATTATAATTTTACTTTAGTTCCGTCGGGCAGTCGATTAAAGCAAATTTACTTTTTAATTTTAATTCAGGACTGCTGCACGACTTTGAGGTCTATGTGGAATACACTACCTGACTTAATAATCAGGTAATGTGTTCCACCCATGAAGTTTAGACCGATTATATTGTTATCGGTTACCCACGATCATAATCTTAAATAGGTTATTTGATCGATATAAAATAATACACTAAAAAAGTACTTTTCCCCATGGACGTATAGTCGTATAATACTGTTATACGTCTATTCTATTATAATACTATTATACGTCCATGCTTTTCCCAAACAATCCAAATGTCAATGGATAGTCATTCAAAAAAGTAGAAAATATAAATATTACAATATTTTTATTACTATTATTAAAATAACTGATAACGCTCGTTGTGATGCTTGTGACGTTATTAATTATAGCTAGAGGGTTAAATAAAAAAACGCACTGAAAAATAATAACAGTGGGATAGAGACGTAAACATTACTTAAACAAATCTTGAACCCGTACTTTGCATTATTATAAAAAAAATTGGCATTTTCGAGTCCGCCATGTATATATTGTATAGTATAGACGCCCCATTAATCTTCACTGTAGTCTATGGAAATAGTTTATGCTAAAAAGGCGCATAAATATAATAAGCGGGAAACTTAAAAATAAAATGTAAAACGTACATACATTTTTAACATAAATTAATATCTATAATGATTATTAACCAGTTGTTATCATACCAACTTATAGAAGCATAAAATATTAGGCATTTATTTATATTGGGTAGGCTTCTTTTCACCATTAAATTTGTTTGCTTCGACAATAATTTTAATGTGTCGAAATGGCAAGATTAAACAGAATTGACTGCAATTTTATTTCTACAGACGAGGTGGTGATCTTAGAAGTGTAAAGCAATGGGAGAAGTAATGAACGATGATCCCATTAAAATTATAATCTAAGCTCCGGTTATTAATTAATTAAAAGCGATTTGTATAGTATATGGGAAACATAAATAATAATATTAATAAGGCAGAAAATATGCGTTGATATAATAATTATGATTCAAATGACGTATATTGAGTACGTACATTAATTTACCTATTGCGTACATGAAGTAAACATTTTTGTTAATAGGTAAACTACTATTTAAAAGCAGTATTATGCTATCGATAATATGTAGTATTTTTATATAAACAAAACGATTATCATCTTACACTAATAAAATATTACTATTACAAGCTGATTACGTCATGAAGGAAAGCAACATGGCCGCTAAAAACGCCTGGCGCGTGCCGCGTCGCAGCAGGTAGGTATCGTAGTGTTCTACTCTATTCTGTATTTTCCGTCTGTACGAGTACTCGACTCGAGTCTCGCTCACTCGCCACTCGACTCGAGTAGTCGAAACGAGAGTTCAGTACCCGGTTGACAGCCGGTGAGGCGGCGGCGTGATGTGTTTCTAGCATACGATACGCGCACGCCGCCTCTGCGCGATTTTCTATTAATTCTTAATGTAAATATTTTGTACACTTAACGTTGTGCTGGATTATTAAATCCTTGTATATTTATGGACATATGGACCTAAAACAGTTGGTAAACATTTATGTTTTTATTGAACATCTAACTCCGATGCAATACCTTTGATACCTACATTTCTAATTCACTACGGCACAGTTGGGTATCAATATCGAGCATTACGTTTAACCAAATATCTAAATAATTTATTGAGTGACGTTAATGAAAAATAGACTTGTTGTGTGCACAAGTAGGTCGTTAGATGTTGGTGCGTTTAGTTGACAATGGATAGTGTTACGACTGACTAGTATTCGTTGAGAGTAGTATTATGTTATATAGTAAATCTTTGAATTGGTGAGGTGTTAAAGATTTCATGTCGAGTCTGAAGATTTCGAGAGCAACAATGGCGGATCGCGATCGTCCTGCGAAAACCCCCATCAGGGTGGGCTTCTATGACATAGAGAGGACCATCGGCAAGGGGAACTTTGCTGTTGTTAAATTAGCACGACATCGAATAACGAAGACTGAGGTAAGTGTAACATATATATTCTATTTTATCATATAATATTCTAAAGGATATAAGTGTTTTCAGGATGCAAGCCTAAAATGCACTATTGCCTCGATTGTGTGAATCTAATATTTATTACATTTTATTGCATAGGCTGTATTCCAAAATAATCTAGCTTTCATTAATATTTTTCAATTAAACTTTCAGTAGGTACTTATTTCAAATTATCCGCCGCTCTACCAACATAATTAACAATGTTCATGCCTTACATTATCCGGCTCGAAGGACTAAGTGAATTAATTCTCGCTACGAACCTACGCTAATTTTACGTGCTTACAAAATGCTGTACAAAAATGTTCGTGGAGTTTCATATTCATTCTTATAAAACTACTTGCACAGATAAACGTTAATATACTCTATTTATGTATTTTTCGCATCAAATCGTTGTTATTCAATAATAAATTTACGGAACTATAGAATTGTTTACATTTCTAGTGAATAAACTCATATTATTTAAATATTATCAATAATGTCTACTTGAACATGAAATAAATAATATATAACTTTTTCATATATTGTTGTTTTGCATGAATCAAAATTATATTAAAAATTATGAATTCATCAATTTTAACTTAAAGATACAGTTGTTTGCTTATTATATTCGTTTAGAATTGAAAATTTGGTGATCTAACTCCACTGTGATTACTGGCATTTTATTTTTTATTTTAACTTCCTTCATCAAAAAGATAAAAACAAATCGTGTTGTATTATTATTCTTGCAAAGCAGCGACATGTAACATCACGAAGAAATGACGTGATTTTATTTGCTTTGATGGTCCATATTAAATCATATCTCTTTACAGAGGGAAAATAACCAAAGTAAATCTAAAATATATAACCAAAGAGCTACGAGAGATAATTACATGTGTATAACATTTACTACTTACCTATTACCAAAATAAATCTTAATAAGGGTATATTTCCAGTAGTCCAATACGAATAGATTACTTTAATCTTGGCATGTTTGTGGGTGGAGTAAATAGAGATATAATGAGATTGGCTAACGATAATAGTCTGACGAATTTGTTAAAAATAAGAGATTTTGTTATTGACAAAAATGGAAAATAAATAAAAAGCGGCAAGTTCGTATTGAACCATGCACAGCTGTGGGTTCCTTAGTCGGAGTGAACATTCATTATCAATATTATAAGTAATTTTAAAGAACAATTTATCTTTACCTTCCATCCATATTTAGCACGCACAAATGCATAAAATTTTTTCATGTGTCTACTATTAGTCTTGAAGTAAAACAGGTGTCATAAACACATGTAGTGTCGTAGTTATAAGGATTCGGTTTTTTCCATTTGGCTACGCACTATGATATATTTATCACGAAAAAATTGGTAATTACGATAAATCAGTATCGACGTAAATTGCATAATCATTAAGACTAAATGTCACGCTCAATAAGGTATCAGATTAAAATATACACTTATCACATAGGTAATAGTTTTATTATTTCCTTTATTCCTTTTATTTATTAATCATTTTTGCACTAACTTGTAACTTTCACTTTGGAGTTGTAGTTACATCTAGATTACTAAATTGTATAGTTTCTGCATCAAATGTCACTAAAACCTCTTTCATTACATTTTCCTTTATCTAGTAAATACTTTCTTTGTGACTCAAAATTACTCGCATGTGCATTGCATTCGAAAGGTATTAGGAATATACGTATCTAAATTGGTCGATAACTAAACTGAATGTTACTGTTCAATTGGACGTCGGAAGTGTATTCAGTTACGTCCGATCAGAACAATATTATCAACCATAATCCTGTCGAACCTACTTAATATTGGAACCGAAGTTTATGTAGTTCAGTTAAAATAAAATACTAATCTATTTCAGATTAGTCCTAGATCGTGTGGTCCTTTGCATTATCTGCGTGAAATTTTCTATATAAGTATTTTAAATATTATTAAACCACTTTTTATAAATGTATTGTATGACACATTACTTTGGCCTAGCTAAAGTTTCCACCGAAATTGGAACTGTAGCCGAATCCATTTTTGGTTTAAACGGACTGAAGCCGATACTTCAGTCGGTCATTAGTATTCAGCATATCTTGTTTCGTTATCTGCCAAATAAGGAAAACAGGGAAGTTTCAATGCAGTACAGTCATCAACCTAAATATATACTTATTTAGTTGTTTATACGAGTCGCGCCTAAAAAGGTTTTATGATATGTAAACAAATCTTCTAGCAAGGATTATGGGTACAAACGTGGCAATACTTTTGACTATGATTTTAATAAACGTGTTTTTCTACTATGTTACTTATAAAAACTGATTGAATAAAGAATATAACGATATAAGTTTGCATAAGGGAAAAGTTAAAAAAGGTATACAAATATATATGTATGACTGCTATGCCTTGAAGCTTTTTACTTAGTTATTAAAGAACACATACAATGCAAATGAGTAGCACTGTTAATACTCATTGCTTAAGTACGTATTACTTATTATTTTGCAACAAAGTACTTACCAATGATATAACGCAATTGAATACAAATATGTAAAGTGCACGTATCATCTCTATTTACATAAACAATTAAGAATGAGTCTATGTTTGTGCCGGGATAATTTCTGCGGTTACAAATATATTTTTCATAGCATCTATTCAAAAAGCATGTACGTTCTTCAACATGTGCGAGCAAAGTAATATTTTTCGTCAAAAGACATTCGTACATGATGTGATGATTTTTGAATTAGGTACATGACTATTGTGCAATTTTGTTTCAGGTCATCAAACTTCTAAACAAACTAAACAAACACTACTTTACAAATCAAAATAACACAGATATTCCTTGTTCTATTACTTATAGGTCAAGTCATCCTGGGTAGACGGGGACTGACGTATATATCTATATGAATAATGGAAATGTTCCGCGACACACTGACGTACCATTTCTGACCGGGTGTTTCCCAGAACGGTCTAATGCATGTTCTACTACAGATCTACTGTGGACTGGTTTTCGTTGTATAAGAATCTTTGTATACCTTATATGTATATGTTCTTTCACATGCCATCCTTGGCATCGTCAATAAAGATTTGAGGCGTTCAAATGTTATCGTTCCAAAAATTATTAGTCCCAGTTGTATAAAAATGAAATGGTGTGTGTCTGAATGTAACTCAATCACGCTTGAACCACCGGTCCAAATTACTTGAAATTTTGCATGGGTGTAGCTTATTTAGCCAGTCAAATTTTTGATGAGGCTTTTGATTTCAATATTTTGCACTACTTAAAGATGGCGACAATTTTAGTGACGTCACTACACTCTTTGGTTGCAGACTTTCATATTTCTATTAAATAAAAAGACAACGCTGAGAAGTAGCAAAAATTTGATAGATATTTTTTTGTTTTTGATAGCCAAAAGGCGAGGTATTGTAGTTAATAAATAAATAAAATGCTAAAAAATCAACCATCCATAAGTTTTAGATGAGTTTAGGCATCAATGAGTGAAGTTTCAAATATCTTACACATTGAACATGATTTAGTCGTTCCGAAGTTTTGGGCTACCCACCTGATTATTCATTATTAGACAAAAGTCCAAACCATCGTCGCGTTGATTAAAGTTGTGAGATATTATAAAATTTGTCGATGGTAGGTACCTCAGTCTGTATTTGACATTTCATGGTTTTACTTAAAGAACATTGATTTCTTAGATATGCCGGCAAAGTAACATAGTTCTATAAGTTCCTGTACCGTGGTCACTGGAAATATATTTTTATTATGACGATATAACATTATCTCTTTGCTCAATTAATGACAATTCATAACTATTCTATTATGATTAGAATACGTAGTTAGATCTAGCTAATGGGTGGCAAATCCTTGTAAATGTGCTTTGGGTGGTATAATACATTATTATTAGTGGGTAAGTATACTTAGAACTGTACTGATAACATATATACGTTTAATATATGTACTAGTGATGTAACGAATATTCGCATTCGCGAATGCGAATCATT
>MOOZ01000899.1:209225-230125 GCA_002930495.1 Cecropterus lyciades | reverse complement strand
AAACTAAACCACCATTTTATTAATGAACTAGCTGAGCTCGCGGTTTCACCCGCGTTTAAAAGAAATGTAACGAGACATACATTAACATTATGCGTGCAGCGGAAGCTCTCATTAGAAAAAAAAACCCCGATTTTGAAACATTCTACATTGCTGCTCCGCTCCTGTTGGTCTTAGCGTGATGATAGCCTATAGCCTTCCACGATAAATGGGCTATCTAACACCGAAAGAATTTTTCAAATCGGACCAGTACTTCCTGAGATTAGCGCGTTCAAACAAACAAACAAACTCTTCAGCTTTATAATATTAGTATAGAAATAAAGAATACTATGAAAATTTACAATGGATTTGTATCAGTGGTTAGGTGGACGGTAGTTTACATTTAAGACGTTAAAGGGATTTTTTTTTATATTATGATTCAGTGGGGTCAAATGTGTCGATTAGCATAGAATAAGGTTTAAATGATACCGATAGACAGCGAATTACCAATTTGAAAGTAAATGAACTCTTTAGGTCTTTGTGTGTTAAAGTTTGATGTGTCATTTTGTTTATTAATGCAATATGTTTCGCAAGCAAAATATTGTGATCGCGTATTTATTTAACGAAATATTATAATTTTCATATTAAAATACATTATAGATTGCGCGTCACTATAGAAACAGAAGCAATTTAAGTGACGCACTTCTACCGTGAATTGACGTAATTATTATTGTACGTCAGTAGTCCATTACCTTAATCGAATCTGATTGACGACGGAAATTAAAAGGCTATATTCTATCTGTATTTTTGTTGCAGTGGTTTAATCAGGGTTTGTTTCAACCTAAGTTCCTAATTTATATATTAACCACTATGTGGAAATTGATTCCGATTCAATATGCACACAATAGGCGATTAAAATCAAAAATGTCACAGGTCTCTGTTGTGTCCAGCAGGTTGTCGTATGAACCAAGTGTGTTTGATTTAAATTCTGCCATTACTGATGTGACTATAAAACCTCTTTTTTTAATTATGCGTATACTATTAGCTTGATGGCATGGCAATCAAGTTGTTTATCGAAAAAGAACAGAAATCTTCCACAACTAGTATTTTAGTTAGTATTACTTTCAGATTGAGACTTCATAAAAAATTTAGTAAGAAATATCTAGACCTATAGTTCCTATCAACATAAATAATCACATAATGATTATTTTAAGTCAATGCATATTTATTGTATTTGATTATAAAATATGTATATAATGATTGTTTTATGTATATGTTTCAATAAAACATAATTTGTATAATGAGTGCAAAGTCATAAGTTTATTTACATGAAAAAATGAAGAAATTTTATATTATGTGTGCATTTTAGAATAACTTATTTTAATGACAGTAGTTTAGTGAGAACTGAGAATCGTCACGTGCGTCGTTAGTGGACATTCCGATCAATGGGAACATAACGATAACAATGTAAATGAGACCGTCAGTTATTACGAAGACTATTACTTTATTAGACGTGACAAAAATAATTTAACAATTGAAGAATACAATCGAGGAGAATACAAAATTAGAATATGTAGAGTTATGGTTAAATATTTAACCTACTTATAATTATATCATTTAAGTGTCGTAAGTAATACCCGTTATATATATTAACAAAATTTTATCAAATTTATTTTAAAATATATATTAATGCTTAAAACTGCTTAGTACTTGCATCTTACCGAAGAAAGTAAAGAAATGTATGCAACATTCTTACATTTTCTTATTAGCCTGTAAATTCTGTGGTCGCGTTATAAACTTTTACTATTTACGTTATGTGATCACAGTACGTAGTAAAATTTTATAAAAGTAAAAAATAAAACCAGGAGCTTGATAATAGCAGAGTACAATATGCATGTTGCTCTAAAATAAAATCCATTGATTTTGTAGAGTCCTATAAGAAAGACAATCTTATCGAAAAGCAAATAATATTGTAATAAAACGTAAATGCTATGTAGAATGATTTGATAACAGTTGGTTAATATCAACTTCAAATCCAGGTTAACTAGTAAACGTCTAATTACTTAATGTTGACATAATAAAGAGTTTCAATGATGAACTGAAATTAAAACTAAAAAAAAAATGTATTGGACAATTAGTGATAATTATTACCATTCCACGGCGCGACAATTTTTTAAAGGTCTTGTGTTTCTGCTGGTGTTAAGTTTATAATAGCCGGCAGGTAGTACCTACTATAGAACCCAGGCGTTTAAAGTAGTGCGAGTGCACTACAGAAGTGGGTCGTTGGCCGAATAGTCGAATACCGTCTTTGTGAATGACTCACTGGCTGCGTTTTAAATGGACGACTAAAACTTTCATTTACTTTGAATAGAAACCGCTTTCTTGCGTTTGGTTAAATTGCTACCGCGGTCAGACACCTGTTTCAGCCGTACAGCTACGATAGACACTTGCATTTATTGTACCGTTCTTCTTTAGTATACACACAAATTATGGCTTGTACCCGTGTTGCAAAATGATCCAAGGATAAGTGTTTTGTGATGTAGCAAAATCAAATATCAAGTAGGTACTAAAATTTTTTCGTCACCTTCAAAGGAGTGCCAATTTTTTTAATAAGGGGGTGGGCTAAAATATAAAATGATATACTTAAGGACACCATTGTATAAAGCGTTAAAATTGAAGATCTTTTTTTCGCCATCAGTCGTCTCCACCACCACTATCCCACTACCCACCAGTGCAACGTAATATGTACAAATGAAATGCAATAGGTTATCCATTATATTACATTATCATCAATATTGAAGCGCACGTATGCAGAATTACAGATATAATTATGGAATGTGTTTTCTTTTCACGTTTGTTTAGAAAGCCATTGATGACGCATAACAGAAAGTCATACGAGGACGTTTCGTTGAATGAATGCACCGAAATAACAGAACGGTTGTCCTCGGCCTTCGCTTGTATGTTGAAATGCGTGGATGATGTTGCTGCATTTGTATATTTTCTATTTCATATTTCATATTCGACAGCTACATAAAAAGAAATCTGCGAATAATGTGAAACTCCACGCTTGTGTACCTACAAGAGAGATCTGATTTATTAAGAATTTTATTTGCTTGATATTTACTTCGGTCTGATTATTCTTTTACTGGAAAAGAAATGTACAGTTCACCAGACTTTAACCAATACTGTTTATGAAATTGGATCATAGAGGATACTCCAGAAAATGCAGAAGATAAAACTGGGACATGAAGCGTTCCAGTAGGTATTATGTCTATACTTTCTATAAACAGCAGCAAAGCAGTATCACTTGTACAACATTTAAGAATAAAATGTGTAGGTACACGGTGATGAAAATGAATTTATGGGAAATAAGAATGTAGGAGAAATATATAAAAATGCCAAGAAAGCTTAAAAATGCTCAAAAATTACCGAAGTCAATTATGAAAATAATCTTTTACCATAAGTGCTTAATGAGAGCATCTGCGAAATATTTCGAGGAACATAACCATCAATCAACGGTTCAGCAGAGTTGGTTAGTTGAGGTCGGCGGCGAGCGCTGCCGCGTCCAGAAATACCACGGCATCGACCTTGCCTTCGAATGCACGCATCTTGTTTTTATTATTTTACATTTTTCCTATCCAACCATTTGAGCCAAGGTGACGGCCAGTTGTATTTCCACAGCTTATAGACATTTTTTTATATTTCTTCACGCTTAGCGACAATGTTAGGTACGTATGTCACATGGTTGATAAGATTAAATGTAGTACCTACTCATAGAGCGTACACTAATTAAAATGTTTGTTTTTATTTCTATTAGCAAATTCTGTGTTTGTATTATGGTTATTGATAAGTTAGTAGCCTGTTCGTGTGTTAGTCCGTGGGCCATGGCATTAAGATATTGAATGTTAAAAAAATAAGAAATTGTAGCGTAACAAATTCATCCACATACCTGTATAATTAAAAGCTGACTGTAAGAATATTCCTGTATTCGTGGTAACGTCACACTATATTATCATTGACTTTTGGCATTATCACGATCGATGCCGTATTAAGCATATTATCACCATTTGATAAAATATAAGCACATGGTTGTCTTTACGAGGACATTGTAAAGTGATTTTCTACAGAGATTCATATCTCATGCACTGCCGTTTAGCAAGCATCATAATTAATTCTAAAACGTGTAAAGAAAGTGAGCATGCCTATGATGCGTGACGAATACATATAAGTCTGGCGAATATTTTGCCAGGAAATCGTTTCGTATGGCACGCGCTCCGTTTACACTGGGGCGCTTGAAAAATGCTCGCTTGACGCAAATGCGTTATCTATTTTGGAGTTCTGCGTCAGTGGCTCGGTCTTATCTGTGTTCTGCAGTCTGGCGGTCACCCTCAGTGTTGTCTTCTCCGTTTTAGTTGCGAAACTTTCGCCGCTTATAAAAATACGTTGCGAAATTAAGCAATGCATTTTCTACCGGTGACGTCTTTGCGGTCTAGTGACGTCAATCTCCCAGCACCAGTATCAGCTGTTCGCAAATATCACGATAACTGAAGTCAATATTAAAAGTGACTGTTACATCAGGAGGTTGCTCGAAAATTCCTTATTTACTAGTCAGACAGTGCTTACTCGGTCGGAAAACTACTATGTGTATAGTAAAGAGGAGTCAGCCGTTTTTTCTTCCGCCTGAGAGACTGAGCGTTAACAAGCTATTCAAAAGGCCTCGTTCAAAACTGGTCTACATGCTTCTTTACAAACGACAATTGGACCTTTTAGTTTTAAAGCTCTTCAAACGTTCGTTTTTGAAAAGCTGAAAATAATAAAAGAAATACCAAAAGTTAATTGAAGAAACTACCGATCATTAATTAATTGTTACTACGTGTTTTATATTGTTAAGTACCTACTTTAACGAAGCAGCTAAACTACGTCCATATATCTAGAATAGTTAAATGGATATGTATCGGTGTATCTAAAATATTAATTAGGTACGAAATAACTTTAATAAAGTAAGAAACACAAATCTTAAAATAAAATCGTAATTTTATTTAAACCTGCAGTTAGCATCAGTAAATATCAAAGTGTCTATGTTTTTATTACATCAAAGTGAGCTAAGAGATATTTTTATAGTTAACTCATGATAAACGAGTGTAGGTACTAACAATACGATAAGATCGTAACAAATATGTTTTTATTTTCGCTGTGACGTCTAAAGTTAATTTAGTTGTTGTTACATACCTTAATGAAACCAGGATAACCTTAAAACTAGAATCACATATTACTATATGTGATATTACTATATATACCTACTTGGCTATTGGAAACAAGGGTTAAACAGCTTAAAAAAAGAACACTATAAAAAACGTACTTACAATGAATCAAGCGATTATTTGACAGAAAGAAATCTGTGTGGCCGAAACTAGCTCCAGCTCTACATGCTCCAGCTAATTTAAGTTTGCCATTGTATATGAAATTTATAAAAATATATAAAGTGTGCGTTATGGAGTTTCTTTCGCTTCTTCTTCTCCGCGACAAAACATTACGATGTGGTGGCTGAAATTGATGTTCGAAAAGTATTCTGTAAAGGTTCTTTGGATAATCTGTGTTACGGAGGGTGCCGGATGCTGCACTTCACCGATCATGTCGGCCTTATAACAGCAGCGAAGAGAAGTTAAGCGCTTTTGTGATCTGGTTGGAATATAAGTGAGATAAACGTACATATATAAGGCGTTCCAATTTAGTTCTTAGGGCTAACAACACACCTATGGTCGACCTCATCTCTGGAATTGATTACAGACGTTCATGGTCAACAGTGGCATCTTCACATATGTTTGCTTAAAAATATGTTAAAAAAAGCCCAAATGGATTATCCAAATGTTTTGGTACCTTTGTATTATAAAAAAGAGAAATATTATAAAAATCTCTTTATTAACAAACAAAATGGTTGTTGAAATGATACTGTTTTTTTTTTTAACTCAAAGTAGGTATTACCATTATTCGTTTCAATAATGTAATTCGGGTTCAAATTCTACGACTAATTCAAATTTCGGGAGAGCGTAAATCTGAATCGTAGCTGTGGTTTATGTGGAGTAAGTAACCTAATGGACTTAGTATGTCATCGAAATTCGGTATTCTCTACTTTATATTCTCACGAGGTTTAGTTTTTATAAGGTTTTTCTGTCGACGGAAATATTTCTAAATTATATATATTGTTTTTGTTAGTTGTCTGCTATTGTCCGCGACTTTATACGTGCAAATGAATACAAAGTAATATAAACGTGGTTCAATGTTAGGATCCGAATCCTAGGATCCGTGTGTTAAAAAATCCAAATATATTTTGCAAATATCATGTTTATTGCATTGGTAGTTAAGGCGCAGCGATGATCCATTAAAAGTAAGATACGTTTCGCTTTTATATATGTAATATGTACGAGTACATAATTTATATAGTAGTCATACATATATTTTACAAAGCGATTTTTAAAAGTTAGTTTAAATTCGCTAAATTAACTAACCGATTTTATCAACCAATATATTGCTTCCACCATACTACTCATAATGTACTCGACAAAATGAGTGGTATGGTAATAATTATAATATCATTCGATTGATGATATTGATTATTGATGTAACTACAGTTAAATTTCAGAAAACGCGAATATTCTTCGCCTATATTTGCCTAGATGCGTACATTTATCACCGTTTACATCTTATACCAGGAATTGCAGTGCTGATCCGACAGATCAAAAATAAGAACAAGCTAATTTAATTTAGAGGTTAGATTGCGATTGTTATTTTTTATAATTAGCGAATTAAATCCTAATGAAATAATATTCATATTGTAGGTACACTTTTGGATATTGAATAAGTGTACGGTATATCTAAAAATGAAGGCAAGACAACGACAGAGTACTAGAATGGAGTGTACTACGCCTCCACAACGTTGTTTCATATTACGTAAGTGGATAAGCAAGTGGCTAAAACCTGCCTAAGCCTACTTAGTCAGACACTGCTTAAAACTGCTTAAGCTTGGAAGACATTGCCTAGCTGTATGTAGTCGTTTTCAAGACATCTTATCCTTGCCAACGTACGTACAACTTCTTTTAATTTAAATTTTATATATAAAATTACGACTTTCTTGGGATAAATATAAATTGGAACAGTGTGTATTGTAAGTATATTAGGAAAACATATTAATATATGAAGATTAATTACAAGAAAATGGTACTTAAAAGCAGGCAATGGTTTTTAAACAAAACCTGTTTTTGTTATCACTTAAAGGTTATTATTTAGTGTACAGTTAAAAAGGAAATAACTGCCATCTATTTCGATCCATTTCATTCCAACTCATTGCGATCCATTTGTTGGACAAGAGTGACCATTCTTTTAGAACGAAAAAGCTTTATGTCAGTCTTCTACGCTGCCTGTGTGCGGGTTGGTAGAGCACGCCTTTGGACTATTGTAGCAAACTCTATTGAGGCTTAAAGTCATACTATGAATGTCTTTAAAACTGCTTGTACGTGTAGCTACATCGTATCGTAGCCCAATGCTTGGAGAAGGGGGAATTTATATCCTTGTCACTCCTTCGCCTTCTCGCTCTCGTCTTTATATTGATCGTCGTCTGGACTTGTTGATCACAGCGAAATCGGCCGAGGCTCAGTCTTTTTTTTTCTGACAGAAAATCTAAAGCTTTGAAACCTCGCTGAAATTCAAAGTTCCTCTAGAAATCTAGCTTTCAAAAGAAAACTACTCGAGCTCTGTCTAAAGAATTTTCGATCGCAATGACAAGCTGCTGGTAGAACTAGGTAGAAACGATTACGTAGTTCCTCTCTCGATATAAGCTAGGATCTCGATATGCTACTTTTATTGTTGATAAATGTTTTATATATTAGAAATATACATTGGAACTACTTAACACTGCTATTGTTTTGAATATGTTATTCCAACTACTATTTGATAAATAATCAGAATCGTCGTTTTAATCGTCGTATTAGCCACTTTGCAAACTGTCAAAATTCGCAACCTGGTGTGTTTTCATTACTTATTACTTTTTCAGATTGTTAAAAGTTATTGACGCATTTTGATATACCAATTTTATTATAATGTGTCGTTAGATGATATGCAAAAGTTAATTTATACCTTTCAAGTCTACAGACTCAATAATTTAAAACCCATGCGAACATCAATTGCTGTAGGTACTTATTACTTACGGTTTAACGTCGTCTTACGAGTTATCACAATTAAAAGATAAGTATTGACGCAAATGCCTGTCACTCAGTGGGTTGTAATCGTAAATATTAAGCCCATGTGTTTATTCTTCAAGAGATTAATTAAGTCATATTGACATTTCCGGGCTGATTTTATAAAGAAAATAATTTCTCTATTGCTTGTTATCGCATTTCAAACCGGGTTATATTAAATATTATTTTTAGTTATACGATTTATTTAAAAATAACATACATATAATATGATATTTTTATATAATGTAGCAATTACTGAATGAAAAATTTGTTTACAAAAATATTCTAATAACAGAATACTCTAGCTCTTACTCATGAATTATTTATAAGTCATTTTATTGAATTAAAAAAGTACAAATATATACACTTTTGCACTTAATATAGTGAACAAATGATAAATTAGACTCGCTTTGTAACAAGAAATAATTCTCACGTATAAGTAATGCACATTATAGTCACGACTTAGGAGTACTGAGAATGATAATTAAGCAAACCGTCGTATGATTATCAGGGGTTTGCTAATCAAATTAGCAAGACTGTTCTCAAAGACAACTACGTTACTTGCGTCATGCAACGTATTGTAACTTTTTGTTTGTACACTTATCTATATCTCTTATCTGTACCTACATGTAAGTACATGGCTACTTTAAATATGCATAGCGTCATTTACTTATCACATTGAGAGAGGAACACCTTTTGTTGCCAGAAATATAAATGCCTATCTAGATTGCATATATTATATACAGATGAACCCGCACAGCGCTTCTGTGTGTGAATTTATCTCGCCAAGTAGATATTACGCGACAGTATTAGTATTATTTTTGTTCTTAAAGTATTATAACTCCTTGAAACTTACTTACAGTATAGGTTTCAGTAGAACACTAGCTAACGATCATCGATTTGAAATTTATCTTATAAGTTATTAATAGTACTAGTAGATTTTATGACTATTAACTCGAAATTTATAACGAAACAACCGTATGTGTAACAAAAATGTATAACAAAACAATCCGTATGGCGTATGTAAAATGTATGTACAAACAAAGCCTATGGCGTATGTAAAATGTATGTACAAACATGTACCTTTATAAAGACATATGTATATGGATCAAATGTCACCGTTATCAAGTCGAGCTTAAGATAAAGCGGCGAGGCTGTTGCAAGTGTTACGTCTCGGAGACTTATCTAGTATTGACACTAGAATATGGAATATCCACAAAAATAACAACTTGATATGAGTTGCATTTTTGACATGTGCATTATAAAACGTGTGTACCTGTAAAAATAAATAAAGTTATATTTATATTTGCTGTTTTCTTAAAGTAACTGACCGTTTCTATTATGAGTAATAAAGTATATTTAATACACTTACATAATAATTATCATGTTTTAACGAGGTTTTATCCGCCTGACGTTTAATAAAGCCCATGAAATACTGTAAGGAAATTAAACAAACAGATTGTAATGTAAGCCTGAATCCAAGCTCTGCTGCTACGGAAAGTCTGAGCTTATATGTTTTAGGCTGTGTACGTGTACATTTCTAAAACTGTGCAGCGGTTAACACAAAAACTAGATATACATTATTTTACGAAAATTACTTTCTGTAAGGGTTTAGCTTTATTGGGTCATTTAATTTAGCGGGTGTTGCCCTCAGATTTCAATAAAGGTCGTTGGCTTGTCCTCACAATAGAGATCTTCTGAAATTTATCAGTATGTGTATGTAATGGTTAGCGTTTCTTTATGTCCTGATTTATTTGTCTAGCGTTGTTATAATATAATACTTAGTTTTATTGGGTATTTTTGTTTTAAAGGTAACAATTTGGAAACAGAGTTTGGAACGTGTAACTTATGATAAAGTAGTAGTTGAATTATGGACTACTTTTACGGTTTAGAGTAGTAGGAGTAGCGGTATTATGGATAAAATATATATTTATATTTGAATATCATTTTTATCCATTTACAAGGTGTTTTTGTATGAAGAATAAATATTGCAAACAGATAGAGAAAAGTAAAACTTTGTGAAAACTTTGTGTTAAACTCTTACCCCGAATAGTAATTTTAGCTATCTGAGCTACTAGCTTAAAAATGAAGCTAATAAACTCACACTATCTTAGCCAGCAGGCACGTAACATTGACCTCATGTCTGGCTCCGTTTTCGTATAAGAGTTCTTTGTTCTCTTGTGGTTAATTCGTGTTCTGAATTTAGACAATGTAACAAATTTTGACCTCATTATATACTTAATGACAATTATACCGTCACGTAGGTATTTGCAATTTTTGTGGTCGATTGCGCGGAGGTTTTACATCGTTCAATATTTTTGCAATGTGGTCATTTTTTATTTTGTGGTCGACGCATAAAAGACGTCATTGGAAACAAGTCTTAAATACGTAGAATGTCCTTATGTCTCTTTGCTTGTCCAGGTCACAAGGTATTTTAAGAAGATTTAACGATATGTTGAAATAGTGATTTATTTTTTATTTTTTAACTTTATACTTCATATACATTTTGAGTTATATTCATTGAACTTGATTGGTAAGTATGATACATGATGACTACATAAATGTGAACTGAAATTGAAATTGTGTCTTACAATAATGTCGTACGTATTGGGGTAATATTTGTCATTTTTATCGTCAGCACGAAAGTAGGAAAATCAAAGACCTATTACTAGGTCCACCCCACTGTGCACCCGCGCCCTCGCGTCAACGCTTCAGGCAGTTCAATAACACCGGGTTATTGACCTAATGACAGGTGCTTGAAAAATACATCATATGAATTATTTCTACACCACTTATGAGCTATTTGTTGCCACACGAAGACCCAGATTTCAATCCATTTTCAGTCCTAATTACTTGATGTTAAAAACCATATAACGCGCACTCGTGAATCATAGAAAGAAACCATACGAGTAATCATGCGAACTGTTACAAATAAACTCTTTGAAGTACTTTTTATAATAGCTACTCGTTATTTAGTAAAGTCGTTTTTTTACGCTATTGTTGTTTGAGCATCAAATGTCATAAAATATATTCAGGTCAATGTGTTACACCTACTGTTGGTTCTCTTTTTGTTTCATTAATAGGGTGATCGCTCGAACATAAAAGTTAAAAATAATCGATAATGTGTTGACAATAATATTGCTCGTCTTTTGATAAAGTATTACCAATTCGATTCATTTTTGTATGTTTCATAAACGTTAATTTATGTGGGTCAAAAACAAAAATAATGTGTATAAGATAACAGGACAAGGAAAATATTGTTTATCACTTTTAACAATGATTTAATGATAATAATTAAATTTTCAGATTTAGTGCTATATCTATTGTGCCCAGAAAGACGAGAGAGTAGTGTATGTAGAGTGCCTATGTCATTGTGGCCTTTTGCTAATAAATATTGACATAATATTAATTTCTTCCTTGCAAAAGTAACGTTGGTTTTTTTCATGATCTAATTTAGAAGTCATATTATTGTTTAAACTTTTAAGTTAGTGATATACAAATAATAAAGTAGATATTTTTGATTGAATACATTAATATTTAACAACGCATGTTGGATAATTAATAACAAAAGTACTTATTTACATACGTAAACTGTTTCTTTTTCCACGATAACCCCAGGGCCACCTAGTCTCGTGTATAAATATCCTTCTTTTAATACGTAATTAATGATATGATACCGCGTTAGGTATACCATGTTTACAAGAGTTCGAAACAAAAAATAATATTTTTATATGGATGATTATTTTGATCGTGTAAATTAACTGCTTCAACAATTATTGAACTGTTTGAAAGAAGATTAATCTGTTTTAAAAGAGATAAAACATCACATGACTAACCACAAGTTATGTCCATAAACAGCTAGTGATATCCAACCGGTATTACCAACCAACCAACCAACAATACCAACAATAAGTTATACCTCAGCGTAAGAGAACATCCGTTCTAGACTTTACTCATTTATCCCATAAGGAGCGTAATGTTCTTAGTGACGGAATGTATAGGCTTGAAGTGTGATTTGTCTACCAGAACTAAAGAACTAAAAAAACCGAATCTATGTGATACTTGCACTTATATGCACCTCATAACACACTATACTATAGTACATCTTTTTAGTTCCTTTTGTACATAATGGGTTTTCTGTTTTTCAGTTTTCTTTTCCTTCATTAATTAAAAGCCAATAAGCCAATTTCGTTAGAAATAAATTTCTAAACGTTTGTGATTGTTAGAAATTAATCGTAATCGATCGAAGGAAAACGACGTGAAGAAACTTGAGAGTTTTAAGAATTCTGTCAATGTGGGAAGTCAACTCGTAATTGGCTAAAATTATGAATTTTGGCTTTATATTATGGAATTTCTTAAACAGGGTTTATGAAAATCGATCTACTAATTTTATCAAAGTACATTGCGTCGTACTTTATACTGGCAGTGTATAAACGTTACATATAAACATAAACGCTTTCCACACCATATCTTTTTGTTTTCCAAATAAAGAATGATAAAAAGGGAGATAATGCTTCATTTTATTTCTGGTCATATTAACCTTTAAAGCAATATTAAATTTTAATAAAAGTAGTTCTATGTGTAGTTTTAAAAATCTTTGCCGCGCACTCACAAATTATGTGACTAATTCACGTTCATACTAAGGCGTCTGCAACAGCGGACCATAATTATAGTTTCTGATAGCAAAAATAGCATTGAATCCGTTTGTTGTTTACCGAGGCTATATCTTTACCTCGTTACTTGTGATCCGTCGAAATATTCGGTAATTAGATCCATTCTGACTGACTTACCTAGTTTATAAATGAAAGTAGCGGCACAATTTTTTACTTTCTAAACTTCTTTGTATCGAATATTTTCACGATTACTATTTACTAAAACGCTATTTTACAAAACTCAAAAACACGTTTACGTGTTTTACGTAACTCAATAACAAAAAAGCGTTTATTTGCAGTATAACGAAAATTAATTAATTCTACAATGATAAAAGTTAAAGTCGTGCCAAATATTGTTAAAATATACATTTTCACGCTACAAATAAAAAACCATGATATTTAAGCTTCGATCGTTACGGAACGCGCGGAGCAGAGCTTTCAAAAGCTCGCGTCTTTTTAAGGAAAATAATCACGTACGTAGGTAGTATTTAATTTTATTTCAGTCTCATTTCGCATTTAAATATCTTTTCAACCAAAAAATATAGTATACAGTACGCTATAATTTTGAACGGATTGAAGTACCTATATTTTTACAAATGTAACTACCGTTGAATTTATTTATTTTGATTTATTTTTGAGATATAAGGTAAGTCGTAACATATAAAAAGACTATTAAAATAAATTATTTACATACTTTGCTTAGGAGTCAAAAGATTTAATGCTTGTAATGGTTGTTCAAATACGAGTTTAATGTGATGTTCACGACCACGGTAGCAATTTGTATAGACATTTATAAAATGTAGAGTACGTTCAAAGTATATTTCGCATCTTGATAAGTAGACTATCGTTATTCTAGGTGAAATATTATAATAACGATTATTATAAATCTTAAAAGTATTACGTATATAACACATGGGAATATAACATTTATCACTGACTGGTTCATCTAAGCGGTATCTATGCGTATTTCTGTTATGTCTTCTTTATGTTTTTATAGTGTGATATAAAGCAATACATTGAAGAAAACATTTTCTGCGGTACGAGCGGTACATAATATGATTCATTGTTTTTATACGAATAGCCGTTGGCTTCCGGATGTTTTCATTCGTCACAAATACTGCACTACCGAATGTAATAATCATTTAGAAACTAGAAAGATTTATGGATAAATTTTACAAGTAAATAATTTATTGTTGATAATTTTTTTACTGTTTTCATGCCGTTAGGTAAATGATAGGTAATATTAATACTCAGAGGAATAAAACAATAAGACCATAATGATAGGTAGTTAGCAAAGATGCAATGTAATCAAAGATGTCGAGTGAATAAGCCATTTGCACAAGCGCTACTCTATACCTAAGGTCTTACTGACGTAAAGATATGTGCGTAATGATGATATCAGATTGAGGCCAATGTCGGGACTACTGACCGGCAGTTCGATTCATATTTCTGCAAACACGCGTGCTCCGTTTTTTATCAACGATGCTATTAACGGGTCTTTTGTTTACAAAACTTTAGTGCTTCAATGGATCATTCACGTTTTCGTGTCACGTTTTTGTCTTAACAAATAATGCAATTATTATACACTGGTAATTTATTGATAACAGTAATAGTATAAATAACCACCAATTCAGATTCGATTACTTACCTCGAAATAATTTGTAATATCGTCGTTTAAGTTCTAGCACCGCGTAAGTCATTTTTTGGAATTTTGTTTGGAGAGACAAAAACCGATTAATTTTACATAGACGTAACTAAAGTTCCATTTTGTATTTTCCATAATTTAAAGGTATTATTGTGCCGTACCTTGATTCTGTTTGGACAAAACGACGCGTATTTCGATTTCAATGACGATGATTTTCAAAATTTCATTACCGCCAAATAATGACTTACGGGGTGCTAGAACTTAAGCGACGATATGTGTGTTGGTTTTCACACAACGTACACAATGCGTCGTACACATAAATACTATAGTATGTGTAATATGAACATAAAGAAACAACATTGTGTGTTTGTGACCATAGAATAACCGATGGATTACGTAACTCGTAAGGTCATCGATTCGTAATATAGGACGTAGCTTACGTCATGAAACCTATAATCACGTCTAAGGAATTCATGAGCTGTTTCTAGGGACGTTAAAATCAATCTTGAAATTCCATTCATCGATACAATAATATTTATATTCGTTATGCCTGATGATGATTAATATTTATATCTAGCCTGATATATAACGTTAATATTGCTCTAACATCGAAGTAATATTTGATTTATTTGTAATGATTTCTAATAATCAGATACGATCGTCTGTATTTTTGTAACGTTCCTGATACTTGCGGTTTACGATTAATCGATATGTATACTTAAACCTTAAACTTTAGTTTTAAGATTCCACGCAATGTTTTATTTTTTAAAATACCATAGCAAGTATAGCGCAATACTAACAATTGTAAGTACTTTTAGATCCATTCTAAGCACAAAATTGCCGTAATAGGTACGTAACAATAGCTGTACGTGCTCTGTTAATGTTCACGTCCGCTCAAATGGCTTTCTTTCCTATGGAACCTTTTTATTGAGTCGGCGGAGAGGTCGCCCAATCACGTCAATTGGCTCAATCGGCCGCAAGTGACGCTCGCTTGACGTCAGCGCCTCTTTGTCTATATGGAAACAGCAAATCACCGAATAACAGTACTGTTCCGCTGCTCAGTGCTAACATTAAAAACCTGCCAAGTGCGAAGTAGAGTCGCGCTCGAAGGGTTCCGTAACAGTATCTTTAAAAAAAACGGCGAAAAATCACTTTTACTATGTGGTAGCCCCCCCCCCTTCATTTCATTATAATTTAATTATTTATTTTTAAAGACAATATATAACTAAATTTTCTGCGAATATTTAAAAGTCTAACTGTTTCCGTTATTAATATCGAACAAAAAATCACCCTTAAATATTTACTTATACTGTTTTTAGTATCTATTTGTTGTTATAGAGGCAACAGAAATACATTATCTTAAATTGTTACTGTCTACCTATCACGGTTTATAAGATGCTGCCTGGTAAAAGACAGATGGACAGCAGAATCTTAATAATAGGGTTCCGTTTATATCCTTTGGTAACGGAATCCTAAAAATGCATACGTCCGATTCAGATTAACACACGCGACCTTGTTTATGATTAGTACGCCATATACTGCGATGCGTGTGCTTTCCCGTTACATTTGCTTTGTTGTATTTAGTCACATTAAATATATAATAAGTAGTTTTCCTTTTATTAGTACATAAAGTAAATATATTATGCAAAATGTGGAATCAAATATTAAATATCTTTCATAAAGTTGATTTGTAAATATGGTATTAAAATATGTACCAACCTATATTTTATCTGCAAACTCTTGTTGTCGTAAGTATATCTTACATTAAATCCTACACTTTATGCAATGGGATAAATTATTGCCTATATTTATTGTTTATTATTTACTGGCATTTTACGAGTAACGAAATATCTAAGTAAATAAATTCAGTTTAAAAATATAAGCATAGTAACTTGTACATATTGTATATAAGACTTATTTTGATGATAAGTGCATTTCCTGGAAGAACGATGTTTAAATTCGATTTTAGGAACTAACAAGGAACTGGGACCAAGGAAACAAGGAAGACTTAACAACGTACGTCTATGTTTATGTTGTTTATAAACATTTATCTTAGATTTCGGAAGATTCTATACATTATGAGCATGTTCTCGTTAAATCCGGTTATATGGTACTGAGACAAAATTGTTTATTTTCGAAGTACTTACTGTCTAGTTAACATTAAACTAATATTTAGAAAGGAAATTCTACTTAATTTTCAGCCAGAGCTTACAATATTAACAATAAGTAAAATATTTCAATGTAGCTGCATAAATAAACTCGCCGTTGTGTGAAGTTATAAGCCGACTTAAAATAAACTTTAAGTAATTTAACTATATAAAATTCTTTTATTGGCGAAAGAAACACCTATTTATAATTATACATTCTATTATTTTCTTGTGTTCCTTATTTTTGTTGTTTTGTTACGACTTTTACCGAACGTTATGCCAGTATTAACAATTTAAAAATAAAAATGTAATAGAAATAAAAATACAGGAACAAATTTTTATTTCAAAATACCCTGTATTATTTTATGTAGTCAAAATAACAGACCTTAGATCAATGTTATTAATTACATTGCAACAATATATTTGTTTATTTAATGTACGTACTTATGTTAAATTTCATTGTTACAGGTAGCAATTAAGATAATAGATAAATCACAATTAGACGCCAGTAACCTTCAGAAAGTCTACAGAGAAGTGGATATTATGAAGAGGCTGGACCATCCTCATATAATTAAGCTTTATCAGGTGAGTTTTAATATGTTAACTATTATTTTAACGATTAACAATGTAAATAACGATTACTTATTACGAGCAATAAATTGTAAGTTCCGCTGTCAACTGCAAATAATATGTACTCATCTGAAAAATTTGTAAATTAAATTATGTATTTATTATTCTAGGGCTCATTATTTAAAATTTATTATTCATAAATATTTCGGTACGTTCATATTTATGTACTTTTTAGCAATCTTGTCTTAGTTTAATTAATTTACCTTGCGATTTTTTTTGACTTTCTAGTGCTACACTTACTATATTAAATGAAAGTAACTATATTTGATTAATTTAAAAATAGAAACCACAGTTTTACAAAATTTGATACAATTTTCCCATGTCCTTCACTATGAATTAAAATGCTTATATCATGACTTAAAATCACGTGTAACAAATTCACTTTTCGTAGCCTTGCACTTGCACTGGAATATGTCTTTATGTGTTGTATCAATTGCAAACATTTTGTGCAAATAACTACTTACTATTGACGCAATTCGTTTATTTGTTTCTATCTGCAAAGTATTCTTTAATCTCATAAATAAGCGTGACGATGCTGAATAATTACTGTAAATAAAGCTTACTGTGAATAATCCTTTGTTGCTCATTTACCTACGTCATTATGAGTTAAAAGATAATGAGAGATTAGGAGTTTATTGTAGTAGTCTTTTTCTGAATTTTGGCATCTGGAAATGGTGATAGATAAAATAAAATTTTGCGTGACAAAACATTTCATTCATAATAATGCACCGACCCGGTAATTATGCTTTATGATTGCCTTTTGAGAATTAAATTGAAATACACTTTAAAAAAATATAATTTCATAACACTGAACTACTTTCTCTCTCTGTAGCAAATGTTTTCAGGATCAATACCTTGCGAATTAAAAAATACGTGTGGCAACACTCAGAAACAATATTAATTAAAAAAAATCAATACGTCGAATATTAGGTTGAAATTATTTTTTATTCTTCTATTTTACAGTAATCAAATATTCGTTAAAACGTGTTAAAGCATCAAATGAAAAAAAAAATTCAATTACAGACAAATATGATGGGTAATTTAATTAAACGTAACGTCCAATCCACCGGATAATTGTACCGTTTGCGGACATTCGCTGGTTAGTGTTGACCGTGTTAATAGAAATTTGCGGTGTCCGTTACTTTGGCAAATTCCTGTGAATTAACATAGACTTCTCATTTACCAAGTCAGATTAATCGGTTATACAAATATTACATATTCACACGGTAAAGTCTTTGTGAAATACTACTACTCCGTTGGCTACAGCGCCCTAATGAGGGTCTTGGCCTATGATATGAGAGTTCACCGTGTGACGAGATCCTTGGATACTTTTTACCACCTGGTAAGAACTATCCAAGGATCTGTTACATAAACACTAGAAGACTCTTATGTGACGAGAGACGTGGTTTGTTAAAAAATTTTGTGTACCTACTATCTGAAAGCCATCACTACTTTTCAGGAAGATACGCTGCGTACGGTTGAATCTTACCTTTCACAGAACTCTTCAATTACAATAATAAGTTGTTTATCCCTGTAGCTATATTTATTAGATAGTAATGCACCAGTTAAGAGTTGCAAATTGGAGGCCGTGTTAATAGAAATATTACAAGTAAATGTTACATATTAAAAATGTAATACAATTTATACATACGTAATATTAATTATTACTAAAAAATATTTGATAAATTCAGTTTGAAAGACTGACCAGTGGTGAACAGTTAGATTCAACTGAACATGACTCGTTTATTACCTAGTGAAGTTGTTGAACCGACAAAAACGGCACAACATTACTTTCACAGTTATCGTGAACATGAGTTGTGTTAGATACTAAATGTCACGTGAAATCACGGTGTCATGCAGTTGGAACTCTACGTATATTTAGGTCCATTCACTACGGAAAATGTGTGTATTACCTTATGAAGGAAATAATGGAGAAAAATATTTTTTCTCCTTTCAATGATTTTATGGGTGCGATCATTTACATAACTCAATACAACCCATCTTGGGTTGAATTTATGCCCCATTTATATAAATTATCTAACGGAATGAATTTATTATGATGTGATGTCATCGTCATCACATCACGTATGGATTAAAGTAAATTGATAGAATTGGATGTGATCTTATACTTACTTTTTGTGGTAGAAATGGATCACCTAATGCTATGTAAGTGTTTATTACAACCTGTCGTACGTATACCTGTATTTTGCGATCAACCATTAATATTAATAAAGTTCTACTTTAGTTTGTACTCGGCTTGACGCGTTTTTGCCCCTTAAACCATAGTTGTACGACATACGTCTTTAATTAATATTATACGTCTAAACTCATCTTTTAATCAAGAACAATGCGTTTTTATTTTCTACCACCAAAAAGAGGTGAAAACAAAAACAAGTCGACCATTTTTGTAAGATATACATTTATTTCGTGAAATCGAGGTATCATAACAAATCATTTCGTAAATTAGAAAACTGGGACTAACAGTTACAAGACACGGAACCAATATTTCACGAATGCACAGAATGATGAAGAAATATGAGCAATTTTCTGTTTCGTGGTACATTTAATGATTGCGGTATTAACTGTAGATACATATTTAGAATGCCAATTATTTTTATTAGACTGTGTCATATCACTGACCAAGTTTTTGTCTTTAGTTTTCGACATATTAATCGATTTGAATAACACTTATGCGAAGTATATTTAGATGTCTGTTAGATGTATGTTTCTACAACAAATGTGTGTAAATCGTAACTTTTAAAATCAAATGCAGAGGAAAATAATACAGCAAACATTACTTTGATAAAAAAATTGTTTTGCATTATGTGTATTTACTGTCTACACTTAATTATGATCACATTAGATTAATTTTTCCTTGTTCTCGTAGGTTTAGGAATAATCTGCGTCGTTTATTTCGCTTTTGCTAATTTCATAGAAAACGCGTTCTCATTACATCGATTTCTCTTTTAATTCATAGGCGAGGCTACAGCGTGTAATAGACAACATAACAGCTAGTACAATAACCAATTGTTTCTGTTTCCTCTTCCATTTCCGTTAATTATTTATTAAGGTGTTATGAAAATCAGGCAGTTGAGGCTTGTATTCTGGTTAACTCTAGTGTAGTTGATCGTTTGTGTCGGTTATACAACGTTAATTATTGCAAATTGTAATGTGTTATGGATACGTGATTACATTAGCTACAAACTCAACGAGTATTTATTATGAACGATATATAAATAAATGTAACGTAATCAATTCGCGTTATTAAATTATTTTGTAGTTTAAATATGTTATCTTTGTAACTCATTCTACAGAGAAAGGAGGTTATTATTATACAATGTGGTTATGGGAAATAGCCGTTATTAGTTTAATGCCATATGGAGTAGAAACATTTAATTGACATACACGGCAGTAGTGAATCTTAATAATAATAAAAAATAAATAAATCTGAGTATAAACGTATTAAGACTAATGCTTTTTCAAAAATCGATTAGGTAATCACTGCAGCCCATATTCCGAATATGGGCTGCAGTGATATATGTACATCTTATTTCGCGTATACCAAATTCGTTTACAATCTACGAAATAAAATCGTTGGCGTGATTCAGTAAGAGTAAGT
>MOOZ01000899.1:131855-182279 GCA_002930495.1 Cecropterus lyciades | reverse complement strand
GGGCCACCCGGCCCGCGCGAAGAAGCCACATGGAGTTTAAGTAGTTTATCCTTTTTTTTAAGAGATTTTTAATCTAATATTTGTTGTTGAAAGGTTAATATTTGTTGTTGATGTTTCTTAACTTTGCACGAAAATGTATTGACATTCATTGTAAGTTTGTGACCGTTGTAAATGTTAGCAGTAAAATTAATTTTCGGGCAATCCATTGATATTGCGTCAGCTGATATTATTTCGTGCTTACACGATTTTTATGGGTCGTGAATGTTCGTGATTAGCTGACTGGCAGATGTGTGACGCCGACGCGACTGACGGGCGAACCCGCGGCAGCGGCGGGCGGCGCCGCGCACTCCATCGTAAAACTGCATCAAGTTCACGGAGAAAACATGGCCGACAGGGCGCCCACCCGACTTTCCAGTTTCATTAAATAGCGCCCGCACATTTTTTACACGATTGCGTCAATGGTCAGACCGAACACGCGATATTTGCGTCCGAGCTCCTATTTATAGTCTCCTGGCAAATCTTGACTATTCATCGGTTTTATTTTAAAAGAAGTTGAAGGAAGGTAAATAAAATAGTACGAAATTACTCCTGAACTCCCGGCGTGTTTTGATTGCGCGGCAGAGTGCAGGATTCAGACGCGCGCGGTCTATTTCCGAGCGCACTGGAACGGCTTAACGAATATTTATAATCGAGTTCGTCACTCCAATCGCAACTATGTTTTGTTAAACCTAAGTAAAGAGCAAGTGGCCAGATTGAAATATTTACGTAAGGTTATTTTAGGTGGGCATGGGGTTATTTATTCCGGGTGTACGTCATCCTCCTTCGACGCTCGAAAGTAGGTATCTATCACTATTTATTTTTGACGAAATCATAATTATTCATTTTTAATAGTTTTGGCGCAATTTATGATAATGCAGTTGACTGCAAACTTTTTCATGTCGCACTTATGGGCAAGAGTTTTTCCCCAATGGTGTGATAAATAGTTTGGTTGGTACTCAGAAATTTAAAAATGTAACTCGCATATTAAATAAATTATATCGCACATCAAGTTATTAATTACATTATTATATTGCGACATAATTTTCACCACAATTTCATGCGTATGAAAAAACTACTAATGAGGAGATAAGTTATGAATTTTATGATTTACGTCATAGCAACGTACCTACGTGTTGTCTCCTGAAGTCATCGCACTGCCTTACAAGGTAATGGGTATAATTTATCGATTCTTAAATCACTCGTTAATATTCGAATTGAGCCAAGAATTAATGGATTCTTGCAGACACATACTAAAACATGTATAAAACTTGTCGATGACGCAAATGTTGGAATTCCGACTGTTGGTACTTATATGTTTTTCGAAATAATGCCATAGTTGAAATACAGGAATCAAGGTGTTAAGCGTGTGAAATATTGCCAAGAATTCACACAAAATATTTCCACCGCCAAGGCATGTAACAATGTGCGTTTCAGTGTAGAAATGTTAATGATTTGCTAACGTCTGGTCTTGTTTTCGTTACGGAAACAGCGTCATTGTATGTAACTGTATTCAAGCCGTCTGTGTACAATGGTAAGGCGTCATTTCCGCCTAGTGAGTCGCGTGCCCTGACCTTTCGGAGGGGTTAAACCTCCCCTGCTAACGTGACGTCAAAACTAGCTTATATTATGTATACTAGCTGGCCGTACACTTCAGCGTGATATAACCACTTACACTAAACTCTCGTGCGTAAGTCTTAATGAAGTCGAAAATAATAAAGGACCTTTTATTGGTTTAGTTACCCGACTTAGTTTTTAATATAGAATTATATTGTTATAAATATAATCGTATGATTGGTCAAGAAGTAGAGGTTTGAGGAATGGCAGTGCAAACGACTAGAAGTGGTCAAATATAATATGGGAATTTCCAAAACCGCAAAACATCGTCATAAGTAAACGGTAGATCAAGATTAATAAGTACATACGACTCTTAAGCATTTGGTTACGTCAAAACATTGGATGAAACCAATAAAATCAATAAATTATAAATAAAATATTTCCCAGGCAATCTTTATTAGCATTTGTACACCCTATTAAGATAGAGATTAACATTTGTGACGTGAAAACCGAACTCATGGGAGTTAAATAAAAAATCCACAAAGCTCTCGGTAGGTATAAATACAATAATATTATAGTGTATTGTGCTCAGAAAACAAGAAATAAAATAATAAAAGGTACAATTTAAAAATAGAAAAGGCGGTCTTATCGCAAAACAGCGATGTCTTCCAGACAACTTTAGGTTGCAAAGTCAAAGTGATGATGAAAACAATTGGTTGGTTTTAAATAATAGATTAATGATAAGTGCGACATACAAATTAAGGAATTAATTATAGAAAGTAACAATTATGAAATGAATTAAAGGTAGCGTCTGCTAGTTTTCTTTGATGTTATTTGTTAGTTCAACATAAAAAAGCTTCTAAGGATCCAAAATTAGTACTAAAAGCGTCGTCAAATGTTTGCTTAAGACTTTGTTTGCAAATGTCTTGTTATCTAATAAAATCAATCAAATTAAAAAAAAGTACCCTACTTAACACATTTATGTATGAACGATCTGCGAAGCGGAGCAGTCACCTTATTGGTTAGACACCCAGTACGAGTAGGTTCTGGGTTCGATTTGAATGATGAATTTAGATTTCTGCTGTAGGTTTGAGTGTTCATTCGTTCGTTGTTCTTTGTGTGTCCATGGCCCCCACGACACCGGAAAAGATCTAGTGTGGGGCTATGAGTGTAGAAAGCTTTACTATAGAAGACAAACACTCAAGTCAACATAATATTATCTTTTCAGATTGTGAATCCCTTATTCGCAAGATGCTGGTGCTAGAGCCAATGAAGAGGTACACGATAGATCAGATCAAGAAGCACCGATGGATGGCGGTGGAGCCTTACGTGGTGTCGACGATCCCCGACCCGGTGAGGAGTCCCGCACATGTGGCTACACACCACAGTCACGATCCAAACGAGCAGGTGTTAAGGCTCATGTCCAGTCTTGGAATTGATCCTGTTAAAACCAAAGAGGTAAATATTGTGAAGTGATATGAACTAAACATTAAATGTTTAACATTAATGAACTCTACATTAAGCGTTTATATTGTCTACAGCTTAAATTGACAAAAAAAGTATTCAATATTAAACAGATGATATCGCGGATTTTCCCTAAAGTTATTTACTTTAATAGCTTTGTAGTGAATAATATTGATTCAAACAAGGATCGCGAGAAACGGACGTGAAAACTCAAATGAACTCAGTATTATTTACAAAATAATCGATTGTTCATCCACAGAGTCTTCGATCAAACAGCTACGACCACCACGCCGCTATATACCTCCTCTTATTGGAGAGGTTGCGTGCGAGGGCGGCCGGTGGAGCTAATGTTCCCGGGGGAGACACCAGGAGACCTACACGACGCCCTTCTTCGGTGGCCGACCAGGCACTTTCGAGAGACGTCCATGATCCTCGACGGGAACATCATAATAGGTACATAAACTTGTCACTATTCTTTCTTCATTGTGTTTTATTTCTGTCTTAATCAAAGTTTATATCTTTGGAAATTATATAATAAAATATTGTTTCTTATGGTACATACAAGTAATTCGATCTTCATTTATCAGATCGTATATTAAAAAATAAGAAAGGTGATGTTTTCATAGGAGTGAAATATTTTAGACTAGGGTTCTGTTGATTGAAGTAATAATAAAATAAATTGAGACATTTATTGTTCTATTTCAGATTACTACATGCAGGCGATCCTCAAACAAGAGACTACAATAGAGCCACTCCTAGCATAACTGCCACAGCTGTTCCGATTGACACTTCATCATCCGAAACCCAAAGGTTACTTTCTCTAGCTGGCGTTAATATGACTGAACAACGTCTTCTTCAGAGAAATTCTGACCCTTCAGACACACACAGAAGTTTTTTAGTAGGCAATCTTGACGTTACGTCAAGTCGAAGTCATGAATCTGAATCCACGAGGCTACTTTCTATGAGAAATGTTGATGTATCACAATCGAATCAAAGATTAGGCGCAAAGTTAAGTGATGGTACTGTCCCTACACATAGGCTGCTCACCTCTACATTTGAGCAGCAACAAAATATATTGAAACAGTCTAGTGAAGATTGTCGACGATTGTTACAACAATCCACGACTGTCGCTAGTGTTGCTACTGAAATGAACAAAACTGTGAACGATGGTACGAGGCTTTTAACATCGTCAAGTTTTGACTCAAAATGTGCTATCGATGGCGGGAGAGGGTCAGCCGCGGCCGAACATAACGCATTGGCAAATTTTATGCAAAATTCAGCTTCGGCAACTAACTTTAACTTAGAAATGAAACTTCCAAGTTCAACCACATTCACGATGTGTTCCGAGGCTGCTAAACTTATGAATACATTGCAACAATCGCCTTTACCTTTAAAGGGTACTGTGAATCTAAGTACTAGTCCGATACCATCTCATTTCACAGACACGAAACTCACCAGTGTGTTAGAACAACCGAAGCCACTTGAATCGAGTAGGCTTGTGTCTCAAGCACAACAGCAAGATCTTGCTCGTTTACAGACCAGCACTCCACCATTTAAAGACTACATGAATCATCACTTGCCGGCATATTCTTATTTACAAAACGCAGTTTTACCTTCCATATCGACTGAAACAAATTATTCCATCCCTTCAGGCACTGGAGATTTATTTCCGAGCACCCTCTACAGACCCGATAGTAAATTTTCACTAAACCGATATACGACAAGTCAGACCTATGCTCCAGTTCTTCCCGGGAACACTACCGAGGCGACAAAATTTCAACAACAGTATTCATCGTCGACCGACGAAGGTTGCGAGACAGATATGGAAGATGTGCCGAACGTCCAAAGCGGAGTTCAAAACCGGCTAAGTTCTTACGCAAGTTCAAGTTCTAGCAGTGGTGTGGTCACTTTTTTTAATAATAAAAGCCTTAGTCAAAATCTGAGTTGTGATTCATCGCAAAGTAATTTTTCCACGTTCGAAAGTATTGACTATCAGCTGTCAGATTGCTCAAGTGAGTTAGCAAGCAGTTTACCCAGCTGCACTTCGAACGAGGATAAACTGGCTTACGAGAATAGTTCCCTTGTAAACACTAGTCCGATGCATCCATGTGTCTACATATCTTCGTATAACAACAAAACACCTGGTACCGGGTTCATTGCAAGGCACAATCCGCTTAACTATCAGTCTGCGAGTAAAAATTGCCCACGAGCCGTCACTAGAAGTCCCGTGGATTTTAGAGAAGGTCGTCGAGCGAGCGACGGCTTAGTGGCTCAACAAGTGGCTCAGTCTAATGACACGCAAAAGAACAGCTTAGCATTCAACAGTCAGAGGCTAAATGAAAACTGTAAAGCCAAAGGGGTGTTAGAATTGCATTTAGTACAGAAGGAAGCACAAAAATTAAAAACTCAGTACCAATCCTCAATTCCCGTTGAAGAAATGACTCAAAGACAAATTCAGCACAATCAATTCGCCGCTAATTTTGCGCCGCATTATTTGGATACGAAAAATCCTACACCTAAACGCATAAGTCTTCCGGAGACGTTCAATTATTCAAGTACCTCTCCGCCTATGCCAGCAAGTCCAAAAATGGTGGCGCAGCTGCAGGACGGCTCAGATATACCTCACGGAGGATCTGTGTCCCAAGTCAGTAAACCTCCGCTCCAACAACAGCTAATGCAACATCGACTATTCCAACAAAAACGACAGCTGTTACAAAAGCAAATGACACCTCCAAATTTACCCTCTCACGACTTGGGACCTCTTCATAGCCTACAAGTCGGCGGACTCAGCAGGCGACAAATGCTTCGACAGCAGAGTTACAAAATAGCTCAACAACAGCAAATACTGCCGCCGTTGCCCCTGACAGAAACCGAAAATAGAGACTTGTTGGCTTTCCAGGCGATAGTTGAGGACCCCAATCGATCGATGAAGCTCAAGTCAGAAGAGAACACAGAAGAAGCACCAAAGTTTTCGTACCAAGGATCAATGGAAATAAGCATTATGAATAAGGATAGGTTAGGGAACGAAAATTGGTCGAACTTGCCGTCCAGTCTGCAAACCGCTTGCCAAATAACTGAGTTAGCCGGTCGCCGCGAAGCGAGGGACGGCCGAGAAGGGGATACGGAACCAGGGAATCACACCTTGGACGCCCCCGTGTGGCCCGGCCAGTGGAACGCCACTCTCTTTCAGCCACAAACTTGTTTCCAGGTATTCCAACAAATCAACTAAGTAGATCTCCATATAAAACGTAGCTGTAGATTTAGTAGTGTCAATGGTTTGCACGTTAGAGGTTGTATCGACAGTCAGCCTCCACAGCAGAGTACGTAGAACGATCATTGATTTGAATGTAGTCAATAAATGGTCAATACACATATAGTTATATGTCGATAGCTATGTCTGTACTGACCTATTAATGAGCATAATACTGATGAATAGATGTAATTAGACCGAGATGCAGAGGCGGATCTTTGCCTACAGAAAAAAAATATCTTAAAACGATTGCAAACACTTAATGTAGAGGTAATATTTTATTTGTGCTGCTGCATCTACTCATCTTTTGTCATAATATTTTAGTCCAAGTGCACAAAACGTAGATTTTTTTTACCGAATATTCAACCGTCATTTATCCGCCACTGCTGAAATGGTATTTCTCCGAATGCATGACAATAAATAGTGCTTTAAATTTGTATGTAACACTGTATGATAATGAATCACCTATTTTATTCAGTTCTACTGCGAACCGCTATTTTAAATATGACTTTCTATCAATAAGCAAAAGTCGTTCTAATTTGTATATCGGTTTATCAATAACTTACCTTTATAAGAATAGTTTGTTTCTCATCTTGTATAAAAAAGTATATCCACAAATATCTACTATTCATTCCTGATGTTCGATACTTATTTTGTATAGGAAGGAAAGAACTCGTTAGTAGAGTTTACTTTCCAATTTATTTTACTTGACTTGCTGGATATTGTATTGTATATAGTGTAGATGTAATATTATATTGCATTTTAAATGTACTGAAAGCATCACTTAAAATGTTCCTACATATTTATTCATTCGCTGTTTTCATCAATGGTTCATGTTTCAATTAGTAATAAGCGTCTATTTATTATAATTATCAGTAAGATATCATTCATAGATTTGTTTTCTCTGTGAGTCTGTATACAGGTTTTTGTTATTATTTGCAAATAATTATAGTTATATGTAAGATGTGATAGCTTTACATAGAAAACAAATAATATTTAAAAATACAAGTAAATGTTTATAATATTTTCTTGTTTTATTTTGACACCTTTATTTTGCAATCAGCTTTTTCGTAGAATTCACGGCAGCATGCACGTTTCAGTTAATTTATAGTTTAAAATCTGAATACGTGTAGGTAACACGTATTATTAAAAAGACAAATATTTTAAAATAATTTTAATATAATTATCTGATTTTTACATAAAACACGCAAGCGTAAAATGCCATAGATAGCTTTTAATTAGCAGTTTTTTTAAATGACTATAAACATTAGAAAAACATGTGTAGAAAGATCTAGAAATTGTGCTTGTTACTTGCATGCAAATAATTGAAGCGCAATATATTAAAAGAAAAGGTTATTTCTTTTAACAAAGCTACTTCCTAAAATGTTCGATCCTTCTTTGGATTGATATATGGGCTTTATACTATGATTATTATCTCAACATAAATTAGACTTAAATGCCAACGTATAACTATACATTTTATTGTTGTAATGCATCAAAAGTCAAAATCATTATTCAATCAATATTAATCATTCATCATTATTATAACGTCGTGATGGGTAACAGAATATTTTAAGGGAAGTTTAAGGGGTGAAGAAATTTGTCAAATTAACGAACTGTAATGGTGAATGAATGACACGGCAAAGTCTGACCTATAATAAATAACTGTAACCTTGTAAGAATATCACGACATTTATATGCATTAACGAAATTTTATTTTCCAAAGATATGATACTCGGTATTTAATTTGATAAATCCGAAAGAGAATTCTTTTCCTATTTACACGAGATACATGTTTTCTGTTCAGATATTTTAAAAATTTAATAAAACTAGAAAATTTATTTTTGAATTTAAGTTCAGCACTTCGGAAAAGATAAAATTTTTCTGTAGAAAACATGGTAATCCTAGGTAAATATTATTTCTTTTCAGAATACCTGGCAAGGTCACAGTCTGCCACCCACCACAAATATGCTGCCACTTAGCGAAAGTCCGATACTCGAGTTGACGGAGCAAATGGAATCCATATAGGATGTACCCTTTTATACTTGAGTTATACACCTTTTATGTATCTAATATCGATATTTTTGGAAAATAGTCATATTGTGCAATACCAGGAACTATGTGAGGTGCCAAATACGTGGTCGACAATCTGATGGCTGAATGATTTAGACAGAGATGTGTTTATTAGAATCTTTGTAGTTTGGCAAAATCACTGTTCATTTCCAGTGGCGTAGCTGAGAAACCAATGGCCGTGGGGCAAATAAAAAACTAGGGCCCCAAATAATCTATCTGGTTTATTTATATTTTGAACGTGGGAGACTTTTTCACGAGTTCAATTTATAGTTATGACGACCTACGTGGTGGAGCGGTCAACATACCGGTCTGACACGCAGTGGGTCCCGGGTTCGACAGTGGATCCTCGGCCAGAGAGAAATCTGAATGATGAGTTGAGATTTTTGTTCTGGGTCTGGATGTTTGTGTATTCGTCTTTGTGTGTCAATCCTATTGTGGGGCTATGAGTGTAGAAAGCGTTAGTTATTATAGTTTGTATGTCTAATGTCCGAGGGGCCCCTATTCTTGAGGGCCCCGGAACGCTGCCTCGTCTTGCCCTCGGGTAACTACGCCACTGTTCATATCAGAATTTTGTTTGTTATAGTTCACAGAGATTACCTATAAATATTATTAAAACGAGCAAGACTTTCTTCTCTTCGTTTGTTTTGCTACTAAGTGTTAAATAGGAGTCTAAAGTTTACATTTTAGAAAAATGAGGGATGGAAGATTATAGATGCCGTGCAGTTTTTGGACTTAAATTACAGTTAATTTCCGAGTACGTTGTGTTCGGTAGCGTGTTGCTAGTCAACCACGTCTTTGGCACTAGAGTTCTTGTTTGGGTAAAAACTGGTACATATCTTTTGATACTCCCGTTAGGCAACGATTTCTCGCATTCAGTTGACTTAAAAACTGATTTGGTATGTATGTTCTATGCATTCATGCTATAATACATTACTGATTTTACATGTTCAATGCATTAAACTCACATTCATGTCAATTTATCAAGACATTTGTACATTTTTAGTATATGATGTTTATTTCTAAATTCAATATTTTTAAATTTTTGATATATGTCTCATGTCAGTGAGGAACAGGAGACATGTTAATAGGTGTATCTAATGAATTTCATATACCTAATTGCCGAATGAATTTAAAATATTTCTTAAGCCTTTCGTCCCCAAACTTAAGAAATATTTTATCAAGTGTCCACAAATTGAACTGCCATAAATAATACCGAATTTAGAATAGAAATGAATACTTACTTCGAATATTCCATAAAGGTAGGCGTAGGTTGTACTTGTAACTATTCAGCAGCAAGTGTTTTAGATGATTTATTATGTAGGTATGATTTTATGGCTAAGATTGTTAAGGGCTGCTCAAAACCGTGTAGATGGCGTCTGTGTAGGATGTGCCACATTGTCATATGAAGTATAAATGATGGTATGGCTTGTACCACGAGTATTATGTATACACTCGAGCTGTTAGCGGAAATAATTGACAGCCCTCATTAAGTATTTGCGTTAATTGGTTGTAGATAAAATGATTAATAGGTAATTTGCTGAATATTAAAGATTCCTATGAATTATTAAAAATAAAAGTCTTATGGTGATAAACAATGCGACAATATGGTTATAGGATAAATTGTTACGAGTAACAAAATTATGGTCAGTTGATGTTACTGTCTACGGTGATGGTCACATTTGTTATCAACGTATTTAATACATTTTATACTTGAATCTGCATCCAACGAAGCCAGTAGTCTGAATTTTTTACCAGTTTATAATGAAATATATACCTATTGTTTAATTGTGACCGATCATTAAAGTATTACATGGTTATAATGCTCCCGAATCCCTAATAGATACCAGTTGATATTTGCTCTCAGAAGTAATTATTTTGTAGAAAAGTGACTAGTGCCCGTAGACGTATAGACCTCTGTAAATATCTACCTCTTATTAAATTATCGTTGAAAATAAGACTGAATTCAGTGTCAATTCAGATCGTGTTAGACCGCCACCACACTACCTGCGGAAGGATGAACAGAACATTTTTAGTAGAAAAAATACTTGTAGGAAAGTAGAGTGATGTTAAAGATTTAAGTAGATGCTCTTGAATATAACGGTAAAACATACATGAGTATTTAGTCTATATAATTAGACATATCAATCGTTTAAATAAAATTCGTAAATAAGTGAATCAAGCTATTCCGAGTCTATACTGAATGGTTCGATTTAAATTTGCTGCACTGCCTATGTTACGAGTATTTAATAAAACAAGTTAATGGCGACCAATCCTCTTGAAAAACAACTTTGAAAATTATGAATTAGCCCGTAAAATTATTTGAAACAGATGAGTTTAATTGCTAATGTTGACTTTGATAATATCAAGAAACTAAGTGGCTTAAAATGTTGAATAGATAACCTTATTGTAATTAAATAATCATCTGAGTATGTAATGTGTTCTGCAACATTTGCAAATGTACTTAAACTTCATTTCGCTAAAAGTTAACATTGTCTTAAATAACGAATTTTAAATTAAAAATTAATTACACTACTGAAGTGCTCAAGTCATACATTGTGCAATTTGCCGCAACTACTTTATGTGACTTAGTGTATACGAAGTTCAAACCATAAATTAATAATATATGATAGTTGTTGCACGTGTGTATATTTTGCCATTTTAGCTCATCTGTATGTCTTTGTTATATCGACTTATCTAGTGTGCGGCAAAATTTATAATGTAGTTAAAGAGCACTTCAGTTGGGAGCTTAAGTGACATAAATATTATAGATGATTAAATGTTGAATTACTACGTGTTTCATCTAATGTTTTAATCGAAAATGGATATTGTCATTCACATTATCTAATGGGCTTAGCAAAAAGCGATAGATATTAAAATAAAATTAATATCATTATAATATCTATTGTCTTAGCTTAATAACTATTGTTAAAGGTGAACGAAGCTTTATCAAACCGTAACAATAAATTACATACGTAAGAATTATTACAATTAAAGTAGGTTCCAATAAATAAATATAATTTAGCCAATTGTAGTATAGGTGTTTGGAAGCTTTTACACGAATGAAAAATGTCACTGTATTATATTCCGTCATTTTCGAGCAAACTTCATGTTATTCGCAATTATTTTTAGATACCTACCTAGTTAAGTAGCAAATTTTATATACTTACATAATTCAAAGTAGACAATGTAGTACGTGAATATATATGAACGTAACAACTTGATAACATGTTATAGCTTGAGTAAACACAAGTTAAGTAAGTACTTGAGTACATTCCAGTGCATTACTTTGTAATAACGTAATATACTTTACACGTTTAAATTTTATAATTATGTTAAAATGTTACGAAGTCACTGCTAATCATGGATTACCTACTATTTAATTGAACGAGGATCCTACATTATTTAACTATACTTACTTGCATTCCTTTTTTGCCCAATAGAACTGCAGTGAATTACCACACACTTCAAACGCAAATCTAGCAACTTGAATTCTTTTTATTTAAGTGAGACTAGAAATGTGTGAGATGGTAAATGGTGCCACCGCAACATACCCAAAGAGTTTTAAGTACTTTTTGATTTATTGTAAGTAGGTACTGTACATTTTTACGCTTGTTTTCGATCTTGATTATTTTAACCGACTAACGAAAATTTTCACACTATGTGTGTACCATGTTTTAAGTATATTTCTACTCTTACAATTAAAACTCAATTTTTGTTAACATAATCAAGTGGTTTTTCAAATTGGTAGGAATTACTCGGTGTTTGTGTATTTATTTAAAGCTGCGAAGGTTTTTGTTGTACCTACTTGAAGTTGGATAATGATATTTCTGGGCTGACGTAATCAGACGGTATGTTATGAGGTTGCCATTACCGATAATATCCGAACGACTTTTAGCACTAGTCTGTACTGAGCTTTACACTGTAGTATTTATTACTTTTTATTTCCTTTGGTCTAGTAAAATTTTTTGGTTGTGATACAAGCATGACCCATTGTTAACTGTGTATAGTACAGGCATAATAAAATTATTCACTAAATGAGTGTTTGTTTAATTATCTTTATGTTAAATTATAGTTTTTCGTTGAGACTTTTGAGTTAAGTTTTCGAGGTGGTAGAACCCTTGGTGGTTCTATTCTAGAAGTATCACCACCCCACCTATTTCTGGCTTATAATAAGTACCAGTGTTAAGAGCTGCTATGTTTTTGTCTGAAAGGTATGGTAAAGAAGACATATTTCCTTATCAGGCGTTCTAACTTAGTCCTCAGGAGAAGCAACGCATCTGTTACCAACCTAAAGTAAGTAACTCTTATCTTGTCTGGGGTTAATTACAGATGTCCATGGGCGGCATGAGCCACTTACCATCAGGTGGACTGTTTGCTACTTTAATATTATAAAGAAAAAAAAAACAGAAAGTATTTATTTGGTGTTGCTCAATAAGAATAAGATTAAAAACAATGTCATGTAGATATATTTGAATAAAATAGACCTCACGGATTTTTAGGTAGTAGGTAGGTTTATAAAAAATAGTACATAATAGTTATCTACTATATCCTACTATTCCCAATGAACGCGACACAATAAAAACATACAGGTAGTTATTATCACAGACATATTTTAGTCAATTTATCAAAGGCAAGACATGTATTCTTAATTGATCACCATAAGAGTAATCGCTCTTGGCTGTGAGTTATAAATACGCATCCAATTTAAAACTGTCTTATTATTTGATACCTACTACGCTTACGTATGATATCTACATATTCTGTCAGCCAGAACAAAACACCTATGAGTAAAAGTACGATATCAAAGTGTACGATATACGTAGTAACGAATTTATCTCGACAGTAAAGATAAGTCACTGAATTCATTTACATTTATGTGTTTGGTTAAATGTTCATTGTGAATCGAATACTTTAATTTGTGTTTGACACCTGAGAACCTTTGCAAATTTTACGTTATGCTGTGATATATTTAGTTTCGGAAACAAAATGTCTACGACACAGTGTAAGATTACCGATTTAATTAAAACTTATAGTGGAAACTCGTACTCGTTTGAAGTGACACCAAATATAGGAGAAGATCATTTAATTAACATTGAAATGGAACCCCTATTCTATTCAATCACATGGCACGCTGCTGTACACGAGTGTAAAAATTTAGACATCCCACCATTGAAATTAGCCAAGTTTCTAAGGAGAAGAAATAAGAATGTATTATTACATTTGTCGTGCAATTTATTAAGAAAAGAATACGTTGATGATTTACTTCCTATGCTACAAAAGGAAAACATTTGTAATTTATTTGTCATTTTAGGAGGTAAGTGAAGTGTAATAGACCTACCTACAGATACAAGTATATAATAAATTTACATAGGTTTAGAACCTGTAGAAGTCTATTTTCATGAATTGTATTTTTTTCGCTTAATCATTACATATAAGTAAATCATATTTATTAAATTGACCGGAAACTTACACCTTGTAATTAATTTCAGAAAAATATGATGCGGATACTTCTGACTTTAAAAGTACTCAAGAATTGATACGGTTTATCCGAGATAAATCGAATGACTTTTGTATTGGAGTAGCTGGATTTCCTGATCGAGACGATAAATTACAGCATTTAAAAGATAAGATCGATAGTGGAGCTGACTTCATAATTACACAAGCATTTTTTGATGTTCACCTATTTGCAGATTTCATAAATAAATGTAAAACATTGGAAATAACTGTTCCAATATTGCCGGGAATATTTCCTTTTGAGACAGAAATAGAATTAACGGGATTTATTAATTTATGCAAAGTTCACGTAACATCCAAATTAATGGAAGAGTTTAAAAATCGTTCTGGTATAGAAATTGTTAGAAAACAAATATATGATTTAAGCAGAATTTTAAATTGTGAACATTTTCACTTTTTTACTTTAGACAAAATAGAAAGAACATTAAAATTAATCAAAAGTAACTAGCTTCACATTAGTATTATTATAGAATAAATATGATGACGAGCAATAATTATTTCTTTATAGTCTATTTTTCCAATAATTTCATATTTAAATTAGAATCAGTAAAAATATGGCTGTATATTCAAATAAACTTCTGCTACAACGGAAAGGAAGGATAACAAATGTCACCGTATCAGTTGTCAAGGACTGTCAAATGCAGGACTTAATTTGAGGTTATCTTTTTTCTTAGAGATAAAAAGTCTGAATTATCTTTTTTGTGACTAAAAGCGAACTATTTCCTATTTACATTAGACATATTTTCGTAACTTATCTTCTGTGATTATAAACATCTTTTGTGAAATACATTCTCCGTAAGTGTTACTTTCAATTATCTATTTCAATAGAAATAATCAATATTATGTGAGCTCTTAATACTTTTTCATACTAGATGAGTGTATGAATCATAATTAACAGCTTATCGTGATGCTCGTGTTAGTTTTTGGCTATTTTTGGGTTGATTCGGCTTTTATTTTAAATCTGATTATTGCCGTTTCTGATCTCCGTATTGAATCTTTTTTACTCTATTATTAATTGGTCTGGTCTGAATCTTCTTCGTTCTTGTTCTAGGGTGTAAAGATGTCATTTCCTGATAAAGCTCAAAGGAAAATTTGTTGGGATGCTAGAGACCGGTACTGGGAATGTTTAGATGACGAGAATATCAAAGACAGTGCTCTAATACCTAAAGTTTGCGCTGAGTTTAGGCGAGCTTTTGAAAAATCCTGCCCTTCCAAGTGGGTCATGCATTTTGATAGGAAACGTGATTACCTTGTGTTTAAAGAGAAAATGCAAAAAGAGGGGTTCGAACCTATAAAAGAGAAAGAATAATTGGATTATTGATTCTAGTTTTATTTCTTGTATATAATTATGTATGTACTTAGAATATTTAGTAAATTCTGTTAATTTAGAATTGGCATTATTATTCATTAACATTTAATAATTTAACACCCTGAAGCCATTACAAGGTAAATAATGATATCTTTATTTTGCTTAATAAAATACAAAGTTATTTTTAGCATGTATTTATTTTTCAGTCCCTTGTAAACATGGATGGAATAGAAGAATATCTGTTGAAGATAAATGTCCCAACAGTTGAAGTAAAAGTTGAAGACATACAGGTAACAATTAATTATTTATTTTTGTAGCAGTATAATAAGCAATTATAGTGTTTTAAACTTCTGCCGCAATCTGGAGATCCGAAATTATAATTATAGTTAAACTTGGTGGACTATGCGCTCAACCAGTCTGAGACGAAACCCATGTTTGGCTGTGATTTTAGAGGAGAGTAAAGGATTGTAAATAAATTAATTAATTCACAATCCTTTACTCTCATAAAAAAATAAATTAATTTATTGTCAATGTATTGCTGACAATAAGCATGCTTAGGTAGCTATTGCAGCAATTCTCACACATGAGTTGCCTTCTAAATATATACACTAGTCTGCAATGAATATAATCAGGTTTAGTAAGCCTTAGTTAGCCGGCAGAAATCCATGCTTACCAGTAAGACAGTTTAGGGATGTTTCAGAAAATAGACCTTTAAATTACACAATTATTTGGGTTTTTCCAATAGATATTGGATGTTATCAAGAATATTGAATTTATTAAGCAATATTTTTTTTTAATGCCTTTACACAATTTTGACATTCTAATTAAAGAAATAAATTTCAAATTATTTTGTAGAAAAAAGTATTTTAAGGTGAGTAATCTACCTATTCATACTTGATCAGGGTAGCAGGCTATGACAAAATTCCTCTCGCTTTGAGAGGAGACCCTTGTGTAGTAGTGGTATCTTAACTGGTTGATTATGTCATTATTTATAATGTAAATTTATTATTTTTAGGAGGTGTTAAAGAGGATGAAACAAGTTGAGAATACCATAATAGAAAAAGAAGAATTCAACAAATACAGTCTTAAAATACTGGAAATATTATGGGCACATATGGAGAAAGGATTCAACAAATTTGATGACCAACTTCTATGTTCAACATATTTCTATACAATTTTAACATTTTCTAGTGACAAAGAAGTTTACTTAGAAAAAGTGTTGGAACTTGTTAAGTATGAAAATAATTTAAAAGAGAAAGGAAAGGAAGTCAGCAAAAATATTAGCAAAACAATTGCACTGATATATGGGATATTTCAGTCTACAATACTACAAAAATCTGAAGAGCTAAAGACATCATCCTTACTGGCAATTCTTAAAGAAATCTTTAATTTACTAATGATAATGTCATATGAATATTCCCAATATACATTTTTAACATTCAAGATATTGACATTCTTTAAGAAAGTAGTAGGTACAACTTTCCAGGACATACTCTTCAACAAAGAACATAATTATAAACTCCTTAATGTTATTAATCACAATTGGGAAAACCCTATTATGGGAGTGAGGGGTTTAAATAAAATTATATTCCACAATCTTATTTCAATAGTAGATGAAAATATGTATAAATTAATACTTCAACAATTAGATGGCTTTTATTGGAATAAAGCTAAGTATTTAATGTTTGCAGAAGTTATTGAGCAGTATCAAAGTAATGTTGAAGAAATAATAACTAAGTATGGTTTAGTTAAAGGTCTTATAAACAGCTTACACAAAGTTGGATTAGTATCAGCTGGAACTGACATGTATATTAATATAGTGAAAAAAATTAACACCGATGATAAATGGTGCGCTATATTTTTGGGTAGTATCATAGAAATAGTCAAAGGCTCATCAACAAAAGCAATCGAGAATTTTAACAACTATTGGAGCTTGAATACATTTAAAAAATTTCCATCATTGATACAAACTATTTTTGACAGAATACAAAATCTGGATAATGCTGAACATGAATTGTATAGTTGTTTGAGTATTATGCAACAGAGCAACAGATTGGGACTACTTGAAAAATACTTTAGTAGTCATCAGTTAGAGTCCTTAGTGTTAAAAGGCATAGAACACAGTGATTCTTCTATTAGGGCACTTTCATTTGATATTATATGCAGTTCACATAGCAAAAATTTACGTGTGAAAAATGAATATGAATTAATTCTAGAATTCCTCACAAACAATATTAATTCTGACTGCAGTGTTCTGAGAATAAATATGATTAAAAGCCTACAGAATTTTCTGATACGGCTGAATATTATGTTTGTAAACTGTAATAAAAATATGAAAGATTATGATGCTGAGAATTTTAAAAATTTCTGTAGAGATTTACAAACTTTCATTATAGAGTCACTGAATTGTAACGGAAACTATCAAAGAAAAATTGCCACAATTAAAGTTACTAAAGCTGTAATTAATTCATTTAAAGAGGTTCCAAAGAAAAAGCAAAAGCAAACAAGACAGTTTAACACGACTTTAATGGATTACTTGAAGAGTGAAAATACATGGATATTGTCAGAGAGACCCTTTGTTATGAAATTAATATACCTATTAAAAGACCCTTCAGTGGATATAAGGGACCATGTCATGGATATTTTACTTCATAATTACTCTGATCAATTGTGCAGTGATTTCATTGAGGATCTTACTAAAGAAGCATTATCATGTTTGAGAAGTAGGTTCTTTTATCAGATAACATGTGGGCATACAATCTTCAAGCTAATTGTTAATCTATTATTGGTAGAAAACTGCACTGTAGGACAGTACAAGAATGTGGAAGATGTGTTTGAATTTGCACTTGGTGTTGTCAAATCTGAATGTAATTCAAAGATTGATATCGTTAGGTCAATTGATGAAGGCAAGCAACTACATTCATACCTCAGTGTTTTACATATTATATTTGAAGTATGCCTAGCCAAGTCATATAAACTGAACATTTCATCGAATGTAGTCACAGTGTTGTTAGACCATTTGAAGACAATATCCAGTCAGTTTGTTTGGGAGAAAGAATCTTCAGTTAGTTCAGATTTTTCAAAAATGAATGATATGGTACAGGACATGATAGCAAATTCGGAACATAAAATATCCCATAATGATAATGAAACAAATATATCTGGACTACATCAAATAGTTCTAAATTGTTTGTGGTTGAATGTAAAGGTACTTAATTTAATTTTAAGAATTACTCTGTAATATTATTGTAGCAAGTATGATTTTTAACAAGTAATTTATTTTTCAGGCGTCATGTGAACTAGCTGCAATTTTAATAACTTACTTTAATGATGATTCCCACAAAGATGTTTGTGAAAAATGTCTCAAAATTATCTGCCATGTTCTAGAAACTTCTAGACATAAAGGGGCTATAGAGGCAGGTGGCTCTGCACTAGGTAATAATTCATTAGCATTTTTCTCTATTTTTACAGTTATCTACTTTGGAATTAAGGAGAACATGGACCACCTATGAAAATCTGTAAACAAATCCATGTAGCTACATGTCTACCAGAAGTTGACGCGTTGCTTACCTAAGATTTCGTCTTATATGTAGTTCAGACATCATTCACACCCTTTCATTTTAATGGAATTAACTGGGATAACGTAAGAATTGCTTCACATTAGACATGTGTGGCGTTGGTACCTCCCGGTCGAACCATGCAGGTGCACCATTTTTAAATATTCATAATTATTTTATGAAAGAAAGAAGTGGTTGCCCATTTCTTGGCTTACATAAAATGAGAAATCTGTAGGACCCCATTACGTAATTTCACCAATTTATTATTAACCGCATCACAGTGCATCGCATTGCACAAAAATGCGCTAGCCGCCTAAGCAATACAGTAGAACTATTAATTTAAAAAATATTAATTTGTTTGGCATGCTCTTGTCTACAGAACAACAAGACTGATTGCAACACAATGCGTAATGTACTTTTTTGGTGTAACTCAAGTTGTTAATTGAACTGACAGATGAATGATGAGATAGAACGTATTCGTGATTCACAAATGCGATTTTAATAACAATGCGATGCGATATGATACGAGGCAATCATATAAAATATAATTATTTGCTAGCTTTAATACAACATCAATATATCATAATAGTCGATTGGTCAGTGTTATAAAGTTGTCTGAGTTTATTTTTTCATCTTATATATATACTTTTCTTTTTGTACAGGTCATGCAATCCAGAAATTAACATCTGCACCAGAAGGATCTCTGATATCAAAAATACCTATGAAATTGCTAAAGAATAAACTTGATGAATTGATATCTGAAACTAGCAACATGGCATCTGTAACACGGAGAGGTGCAGGCTTATCAATAATGATACATAGGATTGTCAGTAGTGACATGAAGAAGGGCAAGGTGAAGGAATTGATTAGTTTACATAGCACTTTGAATGGTGTTTTTTTGTTGTTTTAGCACTAAATATTAAGTCAGATTTACTAGTGGGAAAGTTTGATTTACCTCATATTGCATATTGCCATACAAAAATAGTGTACATACTATTGGTTCGTCTGAAGAGTAAAAAAGATAAAAATATGATATATTTTAACCTGCCCTTAGGAAAAGCGACGCATCCGTCAGTTATCTAGGAGGAAACTTATCATATATTTAGTTGTGATATGTTCACTCTATAACTGAATTGAAACTAGATTGCTGTATTATTCAAATACTACATAATGGTACACCATATTAAGTGTTGAATTTTACTTATTTTTACAGCCCCTTTTCCATTATTTTATGCAAGTTTTATTGGAAACTTGTGACAAATTACCTCAACCTGGCAATAATGAAAATGATGTTGACACAAGTAATGAAAAGGATTTGCCAAAAGCAATTTACATACACTTTCTGACAAGAATTGTGACAGATAGCAGTTTGGCTTCAGATATGATGTATTACTCTGCAAAACTAGCAGAAGTTGCTTTTGACAGTTTGACCAGTTCCTGTTGGCAAATAAGGTAAAGTTATACTACAGATGGATGAAAAAAATATCCTCAAAGAGGAAGAACACTTCTTTCGGGATATATTTTATTACCTCAATAATAGTTTTCGAATGATTAACGAAAAATAGAAGACATTTTTCATCTTTATTTAATTAGTAATGATTGTAAACTTTTGTATTGTAAGATGTTTAAAATACATTTTTTATGTGCATTAAGAATCCAATAAGCTGTCGCTTATATATTTAAAAGCTTTATAAATAATTTTCCCATTGATTTAATTGTTTTAATTTATGATACATGTAAATTTTTTGCACAAATATTTGTTTCAGAAATGCAGCGCTTCAATTATATGGCTCTCTTATTCCTAAACTTATTGGTCAAAAAAAGAATTCAGGTGCAAATGATGAAGTAATAGCTACTGTAGCAATTGGTGAATTTCGCACACACTCGCCAAAATTATGGGAATACATGGTGAAACAGTTGAAAGATACCACTAAATCTTGTGATGTAGTACACACTCATAATAACTTAGTTCCTATATTAAGTATACTCGCAAACATAGCACCTATATATAGTTTTACAAATGAGAAAGAGTTGGATGAAGAATTATTACCAAGCCTTTCGTCATTACTTGGAAGCCCCATATATGTAGTAAGACGTCTTACAGCAAAGTGTCTCCTCAATATATATCCTTATAAAACAATTATAAATTTTCTCTTGAACTTATCCTGTCAAACCGAAAATTGTCTACATGGATGTCTGCTACTACTAAATGAGTTCATAAAACAATACGATGGAAAAGATTTAAATGAAAATATGCAAACCCTCGAAACTAAATATTATAATGAACTAATATCTAAAAACCATTCATACTTATGCAAAGAAAGCTTTGAACGCATATTCCCAAATACTATAAATCTAACAGTTCAAATGATAATAGAAACACTGTCGGAAATTAACAGGAATAAATGCACTCAAGGTATATTTCTATGGGCAAATTTTCGTATACAATTCTTTTTAGAAAATGCTCCTTGGATTTCAATTCCACCAGTTGTTGCATTGATTGTCGATTGTAGTGATTTTGAGAAACATTGTGAGACACTGTGCAAGAAAATAAAAGGAGAGAGGACAGTTCCAGAAGAAATATTATTTCAACTAAGTAATACTTTATATTTACTGGTATTTGGTAGAAAAAGTACTGTATTGTGGAAATTATTGTATGAAATATCACTTCACACAGTGTTACTGAGTGAGCATCTGGACACATCATTGTTATACAAATATCTTACAGAAAATGAATTGTCTTATAGAATGAGGTACATGATACCACTAGCAGCAAGAGTAATTAACAATGCAAATAAGGAACTAATGTATGTTTCCAAGATTATATTCAACTTGTGTAGCCCTGAAACTAGTGATGTTGATATGAGATTAATAGCTGCCACAGCGAATAATGAGCTTGCTAGCAAATTTAATACTTTACCAGATCATGCAAAGATAAATACAATAAAGGCAGCTGTTATGCTTCTACAAGATGAGGATGAAGTTGTAAGAAATTTGAGTGTACATTTTTATAGACAAGTAACTATGAAGAAATATGCAACACACCCCTACATTTGTTTGAGGAACATTTTAAATCACAATTTTTTGAATGAAGTGTTTGAGGACCCATCATCTGGGATTAAATCTATATGCAGTGGTTTGATGGAATTATTAAAATCTTTGACTAAAGGCACTGAAGATGAATATAACCCTTTTGCAAATGACTCAAAGAATATATATTTAGAACCAGAGGTTTTAATAAATCTACTTGATAATTTGAAAACTGTTTAAGATTCAATAAACTATTTTAATTATATTGGGTTTGTTTATCTTGAAGGGGATTGTCAATAAAATATGCATGAACTTAATAAATAATTTACTTATCTAAGTTATTCATCATAATAATATTTGGGGGGACTTGAGGTATCATCAATTTGAATGGAAACTATGTGTCGTCCAGGAACCATGACGAGACCCAACACTCTAGGCTCTTCCATTTCGCCGTCACCATTTTTAAGGTATTCTGAACAGGCTCCTACAACAAGACAATGAGTATGAGTGAATAAAATCAAATTTAAAGTAAAACAAATTTACTTGTGACTTTATAAATATAAATGGTTATTTTTAGGGCATATTATAATGATGACGATAATGATTACTTTAAAAACAAGTTGATAAATGAAATTCATGTTGAACTGAACTGACAAAATCAAATTGAATTAAGATTTTTATATGAAGAGAAAATTATAGGACTCGTGTAAATCTACATACTTATAAAGGCAGGCCTTTTTATTGGCATGGGAGAGTAATTAGTCTTGTCTGCAGATATAATATCTTTTATCTTAATAAGTGCAAAGTGGTTCATACTTCAATTTGCTTTAAATTTATATTTGCTAATATTTATATTTGGCTTGCTGCCATGTGTCAAAAGTCAACACCTAATCTACTTCAATACTTGCAACATTATCTAATCAAAATGTAATTTATACAGTTAATTTTTGCAGCAGAAATCTTTCCACGTAAAGCTGTATTTACACAAGTGATTATTGCTATGCGACAAGTCAATCCATATAAAACCTGCATTATGGCATTCTTATATCGACACCTACCTAAAATAACATTAGCATCTCGGTCTGTACAAAGAAACACTCCAATCAAGACTCTGCCATCGGTCATTTCAATTCTAAAATTCATGTTCAACCATTTTCTTAACTTTGCTTTTCCTTCTGGCTTCTCAACCTGGAAACATTTTAAATATCTTTTAACAGTGGATGTAAAATTACAGACAGGTATATTTATACTACATTGTTATCTGGTTTTACTTTTATATGGTATTATGTCTTAAGATACTCAAAAAGATTAATTAAGTAGCCAATTGTGACAACACAGGATTTAACTGTAGCACATATTCCTTGTTGAATGAAAATTATTTCTTTCATAGGATTGCTTGTCACTATGTTTATTATTAATTTGGGGAGTAGGAGTATCTATAGCACAAATTCACCTTCCTTAATAGAACGCAGTTGGGACTCCAAACTTACAGGCCGAGATAGTTTAATGGGGTCTCAAAGTGCATGTTGTGAATAATCAATATACGGTCCAAGAGGGTTAAAAGCTTGCAGCAATAATACAACTGCCTATTGGTCGAGTTAAAGTGAAAACTTTTATACACATTCGACTTAAAAATCTAATTTTAATATGAAGAATCAACCTATATTATCACACGGTTGAAAATAATAAATTCTAATTTGATCAGAATTTTTTGTTTGCTTACCTTCAAATCTTCGCGTGGCTGCATTATTTCATTACTCATTTTAAATTACGCTTAGGAAATAGTTATTTTATTATAAATGATGTGTTTTTATAATAGACGGATCGTATATATTTTACGTAGTTCAATTAGGATTATTAACATTACATTTTATTAAATTTACTGTAGTAGGAAGCTTTCGACAAATTTGATTTTGATATTATGTGCCCTGAATTTCCTTAAATATTAATATGATGATTCCAAATCTGAAACCAGAATTCCTTCATTAATTTTTCTGATTGTGTCTGACAAATTCCTTGACAATTTCACATTGTCATTTTTTTATATGATTGTTTTTTTTTAATATTGTTTTGCGGCCTTAGCTTCTTGTGTTTCAGCCCAATTTTATTGACTTTTGTCGGTAAAAATCAAAATATTTCTATAATTAGAGAAAATACAAAAAAAAATCTATTAAAGAAACGGGGTCACTTAGTTCTAGTTTATTTAATCATTACTGTTGTTTCAAATTTATAAGCTACTCTCTTCGATAACCTGGTGAATCACGCAATTTTCACGTATCTAATTGTCGAACGATTACAATTAAAGACTTATCAAAATCATGGTAATGTCAGTCTCATATTGTCAAAATTCAAATCAGTCAAATAGACTACATATAAAAGTAAATAAGTTATAGTATTTAGCAAATTTGATTTCTTAATTTAAACCACTAACAATAATGAAGCGTAAATTGAATAATACGGAAAGAGATGTTCCGGCCAAAGGAGAGGATATATTTATGAAAGTATTTAAATATTACAAAACAAATAATCTAAAACCATCGTACGATAACGTCATATCAATTGCACGTAATACTTGTACAACCGAGGTAATTTCTTGATTAATAACCATGTTCTTGTTGAAATATCTATGACAAATATGTACAAATTTTATAAAATTAAAGTGTAAATGAGCATGCTGTCCACGTAAATGTAAGTGGTTACTGCCGCCCATGGACATATATAATTAACCTCAGATAGGAATAGTAGGGCTATTCCTATCCTAATCCTATCCCAAGGTTGGCCATAGATATGTTGCTGCCCCTGAGAACTGTTGGAATGCCTTGTACCAGTGTTTTTACTAACCACATGCTTCTAACCACTTGAATGAGTAGTGTCTATCATCACTGCTATGGGTAGATGGTATAAATAGTAGGTGGTAGTGCCTTCGGCGTCCAACCAGAGTTTCATTATCTATACTAATATTATAAAACTGAAGAGTTTGTTTGTTTGAACGCGCTAATCTCAGGAACTACTGGTCCGATTTGAAAAATTCTTTCGGTGTTAGATAGCCCATTTATCGAGGAAGGCTATAGGCTATATATCATCGTCGAAACTTACGCGGATGAATCGGCGGGGCGCAGCTAGTTACCTTATAAAATGTATGTTAAATGATTAAATTAAAATTATTTTCGTAATATTTCAGTTAGATAGTGTAACTTCTAGTCCAACAGGTGATGCAAGAGTAGAGTTATTAGGACTACAAAAATATTCAGAATGGAAACAATATTCCTTTAAGCGACATCCTGGATTGATTTTAATTAAGAACCCCTTCACTAGCTTAGGCCAGAGATATTGGATCAGACAATGTTTAGAAGAATATCCGAAGAAGCCTAATAAAAAGAATATAGACATTGATACAGATTCAAGTGACTGGTGGCAAGAGTGCTACAAAGATGGTCAGCTAAACAGGAAGCTACAGAAGAAGTTGCGATGGACCACCCTTGGCTACCACCATGACTGGGATAGTAAAGTAAAATGTTAATATTCTGCTTATGAACAATTGGAAATACATTATTATTATCTAAAAGAATCAGCAGCTTAACTGATGATATTTTGTCACTGCAGCCAACTCATCTCATTTGATCTCTGTAACCAACTTCATATAGTATAAGAGTCTAATCTAACACACACATACACACATCTTTATTAAAATTTGTTTTCTTTTTATCTCTTAAATATTACCATACAATTTCTTAACGTCTGCATGTACATATTTTTTGTATATTGAACATATTGTTATAAATATCATTGCAAGACTGGGAGAGGACCCTGATACCCGAAACACAGTTTTGAACTAACTCGGGGATCAGAGGCTTCATACACTTTAATGTATAAAAAGTATGTCAATAAAGTATTATTATTATTATTATTATTAATCTTATATTGGCAAATGACTGTTACAAGCAATTAAAGTTAAATGTCATTACTATCTGACTGTGAAAATTACCCTTTAAAATTGAAGGACATACATTGCGATAGATATAAATGACCACAGATTACAATATATTTGCTGTGTTTATTTTTATTTATAAACATATTAGGCTTAAGTTCTAATAAATAATTTAATTAATTGTAAAATATTTATGTTTAATTTACTAAGTCCTGCATAAAATATTTATATGCTTTGAAATTCACTTTTCAGGTGTACAATGAAGAAAATAAGTCTCCTTTTCCTAAAGATTTAGCAGAGTTGTGTGATGTTGTGGCACTGTACCTCAACTACAAGAATTTTAGGGCTGAAGCAGCCATTGTAAATTACTACCACATGAGTTCCACTCTGTCAGCACACACTGATCATTCTGAGGTGAACTTGGAAGCTCCATTGTTTTCTTTTAGGTTAGTAAATTATTTTTATTTGAGAGGAGAACAAAGAAAACATGTGAACACTGAATAAAATATGAACTATCAATCAATCAATAGCATTTTTACGATTTTTTTTTCTTATCGCTCTATTTTTTTAACTTATAGAATTGTTTTTTCGATTTTTTATTTCAGCTGGTTCAGCTGGCATGGTTTTTAGTTTTTTTTAGTATAATTTATATAACCATACAAACACTAGATTAGCAGTAATTAACTGTTTATAACTCTATTCCAGTTTTGGCCAGTCTGCAATATTTCTACTCGGTGGGCATGAGAAATCTACAGAGCCATCAGCAATTTTATTAGACAGCGGAGATATTGTGGTTATGTCTAAAGAAGCCAGACTCTGTTATCATGCAGTCCCGAAAATACTACCAGCTTTAACAAGACCATGGGAACAACATGACTTTGAACCAATAACACACAATGGCAGCAGTTTTAAATATATTGATAATGAAGATTTCATATCATTGCTGAATAGAAATGCTGATATCACAGAGTGGAGAGACTTCGGCAGCTATACAGAGGAATCGAGGATAAATATCAATGTCAGACAAGTGCTAAATGGAAATCAGCACACTTTGAATGATTCAAATTTTAATGACACTTGATATTATATCATTATTATATTTTTAATTTGAAGTTTTATTTTATAAGCAATTACAGGGTATATAAATAAAAAAGAAAACAAAATATAATGTGACTAATCTGAAAGCAACTAAGATATATTATTTAAGTATTTTATCCATATCTCTAATGAAAATGTTATCATGAAGCAACATCGTTATCAGAATTATATTTCATGCTACTACAGGATGTTCAACTAATTTATAATAATTTTAAATAAATATACATATTTCATTTTGAATAATGTTTAATAATAAGTATTTGTAATAAAATGTTTAGCTGGATACTTTAATTATGTCCTTGCTCATGATGGGAGTTTCAAATGGTTTCTGAAGGAGTGGCTGTTCGGTGATCACTGAAAATCGAAATTCGAAATTAAATAGGAACTAGTAGGATTTTAAAATAATCTTATTTTAATCACAAACTAAGTGTATAACAGGAATTAAATAAATAAAGTAGATGTTGTACTAATGTCAGTAATGTAATAATATATTGTAGATTAACATTTCAATTGGTTTCTGCAGGACCAAATATTTTTAAGGGAATCAATAATTTTTTTATTATGTTATGTAACCGAAAATCATTTGATTAATTGGTGACCTCGATCGCCTTTCGCATTGGTGATAGCTTCGTGTTTTTTACGCTTAAACGTAATAAAACCCATGACTTCATTTAAATAATATTACCATGCTTATGCGGTTTGGTAACAAGACTGTGGCTGCTTGTCTGATGGTCACACAGTCCCCAAAAGCACTTTATATAGCTTTCACCATAACATTCATACTTGTCTTTCACTTCTTGGTTAGAAAGACGGTCAGCGCCAGGTCTATAACAATAATTACACTTCGATTTCCGTTCCCTCCAATTCATGACGATACTCTTAAATTTATTAATTTAGGCTACAAAAAGGCGACGGTGTGAATTGCTACAAAAAATTTAAGCCGAATTATGAAGCATTTTTATTTTGTTTTGCATGTTATTTATGACGGAACGTCAAATAAGACAGATGATTTGTTTTAAAGAATGTCGATATATTCACAAAAAAGGTATTTCATTGCACACGCACTTTATAGAGGTGGACGTCCAGCGTGACTTTTCAGCCCCTGCGTTTTGTCAGTAGAGTCAAGAGGATCCAACGGTTAATGAGTAGAAAAATGACGTATTATACTGTATCTGAATAATGGAATTAATGTAGCAGCTACATACCACGCCCTTTTTGCTGGGGAAAACCTTCCAATGGTGTTTTTTTAGTTTGGTGCTTCTCTAGGACTGCACAGGATTTATCTTGTCCCGCATCTTCGGGTGTTCATAAGAGTAAATTGCCACATAAATCTACTCGGTGTCGTTGGCTGAGCGGTTACAGATTAAACTCCAGTGTTGCGACGCGTAACCCCGGAAGACCACATTTTATCACCTTTTTCGACAGGCAAAAGATACCGTAGATCCATTCTCATCCAGAATTAGAGTGAGTTGAAACTGAGTAGTTCCAACTAGACTGGTTTGCTTCAGACTTCTAGCCGATAGCAGATCCTCCAACATTATACATACGTAAACTTTAAGCCTCTACTTATTTCTAAATGCAGGAAAGAGACATGTTAGCATATTTACATTATTCGAGTAAAAACTATAGTCCATAAACTTTATTTGCTTGTGTACCTCGAGACCTTTGAGACAAAACGAACATAATCGTAATAATAAATTGATATTACAACGGCGCGTGCAACTTCATCTTATGTTGCATACCAAATGTGATCAATTTTCTCAAACACGTCAAAAGGAGTACTACTTATGCATACCTTAAATAAATGATCACGTGCTAAATTAATTTCCGTAAGTGTAAATCTTGTGCTTGAATATATTACCTTTCGATTGTACCTATATAGGACGCGGGTTCTACATGACATCAGGCATTCATGCCGCTTGGCTGTTAGTCGCTCTGAGCCATATCGAATGCTTTTCAATCCGCCACGACGGTTTACGACAAAGCACTACGATTCCAACATTTGCTCAATCGAAACGCCATTTGGCGTTTTCATTCAAAACGGATGATTATTTTTAAGATGCTTCGATCGAAAATTTCATATCGTTTTGTGATGGGATACTTTTGATGCCGACGTGAATGGAATCGATGATTCGGCGACGTTATTGAATGGAGTTAATCCCGAATTGTTGGTACGTAAAATTAGTAGACGTAGTACTGGCTGAAGTTTTTGACATTCATGTAACTACCTAAAAATGTTCTAATATCTTTTACAAGTATATATAGTATCTATGTAAAGAATAAATGTTGAAAATAGCAACTTATAACATCTTGCATTGCGTAAATCAGCAGGTATAAATACCTATATATTTTTATAGGATTGCAGGAGCAAACGAGCATGCAGTCCACCTGATTGTAAGTGGCCAGTGTCGCACATGTATATCTAGAAGCAATTTCATACAGAACAGAATTTGTATCCGAGGACTACGATGGGTCGTCCCATATAAAAATGTGTCGGCAACCACACTCGTCCACGGAATTGCAATGACTGCTTTACGATAGAAATTGATGTGAGGGTCGTGCGTCCCCGGTTGAATCATGAGTTGGTACTCGTTCTATCCTTTCCCGATTTTACTTGTTTACATATTTACATGTTATTATGTAGTTTGCTTGGTAATTTTATCATTAACTAGCTGAGCCCGTGATTTCAACCACGTTTAAAAGAAATGTAACGTGACATACATTATGCATGCACCGGAAGCTCTCATTAGAAAAAAAAACCCCGATTTTGAAACATTCTTCATTTCTGCTCCGCTCCTGTTGGTCTTAGCGTGATGATAGCCTATAGCCTTCCTCGATAAATGGGCTATCTAACACCGAAAGAATTTTTCAAATCGGACCAGTAGTTCCTGAGATTAGCGCGTTCAAACAAACAAACAAACTCTTCAGCTTTATAATATTAGTATAGATAAAATATTAAACAAAAAATTAATAAGGTCATCTACCTATCATTTCTATGATTAGATTTGATATAATATGAGACACATCTTTACTACAGGCAATACATCGTATGTATCTTGACAGTCCTGAGTCGGATTTAACCAAGTACAATAAAAGCAGAGTTAACAGAGCACCGTGACAATAGTAGGCAAATTGAGTTAGGTAGGCACATTGTCGTAAACAAGCGTGCAATTTGCAAGCATGTCGGCCCTCCGCGGGCGATTAGACTTGAACAAGTATACTGTCATACGCAACCCAAGACTCAATGGCGCTTCGATGGGTTTAATGGGAACTGACGGATGGGGATTAAACATAATACAAATATACATATATACAATACTTGACGTGTCACACGCAGATTTACCGCCCGTTAGATAAACAAAGCTTTATAAATTACACATTAGCTCATGCGTGTATTGAAGCGCAAATATTGACGATGTCTACGCGCCAATATTGCTTTCTAATTATAATTCGGAAGTTCAATCATGAATCATTTGCATATTGACGCAATGTACAAAGGCTTGCGGTATTAAGCGTCGTAAATAAGGGCTTATATTGTAATAAGTACCTAAGTAGGTAGGCATCAGATGATCATTGACACGTCGCCTTTGTATGTAAAATGAGCGCAGTGACATTTGGAAAGGTAGCAAAAACCCTTCGTTGGCGTCTCCTTTCTTTTATTTATTGACATTAAATGGGCGATATAAATTCCGTTGGCGGATTACGAAATTTATTGGCTTCAAAATTAAAGGAGACCGATTTCAATGGCGAACGCTGACAGCTTTCGTTTATGGGTAGTGCGGGCTGCGAAAAAAGGCTTTACTAAAATCTCATTGAAGCTACCATTTTAATGGAGAGCTTTTGTTGGTCGGAACTTCTAAGCTGAGAGATTACCTAGTCTGAACGAGGTAAATATTTTGAAATATATTATAACACTATTAATAATTGTTATGTAATAGTGGTAAGTACTAGGATCAGTGGTGGATCTCGAAGTAAGGACTTAATGGCGATTTATTTGCTCCTTTAGTATGTAGATATCTATATTTATTTGTTTTATAATTACCTATTCATAACTACTTATGACTACCATAGTTATTAAACTAGAAATTTAGTTATTAATTGGCAAGTAAGTTTTATAGCAGAGGGTGCGTTAAAATAATATAATAGTACCTACCTTATGGTACCTGTCTACTCAAATTGGTTAAGGTGCCTAAAGCGAAATTTGGCTAATTCGATAACCTCGTCGAACTACGGTGAGGGGAGTCAGAAAGTGAATTTAGCCATCATCAATCAAAATCATTGTCAATAGCTCATTTTAGTGGCCGCGTCGCTCCGAAATGAAATTGAAATTTTAATTAGAATTGAGTGTAGTAAATATTACTCCACTTAAATCTAAGTATAAACTTCCTTTGTAAAGTATTTTCAGTCTTTGGAAGTTGCTAAGATGGGACAGACGTTGGTTCTAATTGCGAATATCGCGTAGCTCTGTCGATTTAACAACTTTTTTGCAATCTACGTAGAGATGATAAAGCAAATCGTTTTCCATCTTGAAACGTTTGCGGAAATTGTAAGTACTTAATTGCGGTGGCGACCAAGCTCTCTATCACAATATTACACATTTTAAAGGAGTGAAATAAAGTTGACAAAAAGCAAATTTCGTATAGAGAGTATTTTAATATGTTCACAGAAAGTGATTATCCCTTAGGACGTGCTCTATGAGTACCTAATGTGAGAATGTATTATTAAAACAATTTAACATGTACCTAATTGTGCACATCTGTTATATGAAGAATATTTCCACTATATTATTTTTATACCATTTATATAATAAATAAATCAACATCGTCTCATTTTATTTATTCTTATGGTTGACGTGCAGCTTTATTTTACTTAAGTGCAAAGCGAGTCTCGATTGTTAATAATCTGGCTTATGTTTAAAAATGAAGATAAATCCAGCGAGGCTGTCACTTCGCTAGGGTGGCTCCAAATCAACTCCAAATGCAATTGAATACAAAGGATCCGCATCTCTTAAGTCTTAAACAACCGATTTTAAACCTTACAATTTTTGTATAAAGTTTTGAATTAGTAACATATTAGAACGTATTGCAATTTAAAATTCAATTGACTTACATGAGTGTTTTTTGTGCACTTATAAAATACACCCACGTCTTATTAGGAGGATGGATGCTGGTTTCTATAATTAAATTTATCTCTTGTGTTTAAAAAATAAAGTGAATACACTAATTATATAATTGACTACTAGTAACTACTGTATTGTCTAGAAAACGAACAATTCACTGTTCGTTCGTAGTGTTTTTAAATTTAAACCACAACGTAGTTCACGTCCGTATAATTTACTTTGCAATCAGTCACGGGTAGTGCCGGCGGTTTCATTATCTACCAAAGTATATTGTATTGTAGCGTTGAGTTAATCAAAGGGATGGATAATTAATAATTAACAGAATAGTAGCTGCGACGTGCAGTGTTCGATCCGGATACTTTTCAAATAGATGGCTTAAGCAAATTACACTAAATTTCGTGTTCGAAGGTGATATTGTAGTAAAATTTTTGTTGTTCTACTGCGGTGGCTTCCCCACATTACCTCTTTTAGTAAAAGTATTACGGTGTTCTATTCCAAAGGTGTGGCAAAGCAAGTGGGAATATAGTATAAACTTTACTTAATTCACATTAGAATTTGCTTCAGCTCAGTTGGAACCAAGTTTAGTCGCGGCCTTTTTTAATTATTAGGTACGAGATAAAATTTTCTATATTATTTTCGGAAAATAATACTAGTGCATTTCCAAGAATCATATGCACATACAAGCAGACAGACAAATAAATGGTGTCGTGAAAATAAGAAAATGAGCTGTACAGGGTAATATTAATTTTATTTGACTGTGTAGATATAAGTAGGCTGTGATTGAAGTCACCAGTCTGTAGATGCTTAGTCCTAAAGTAGTTTAGTAGTTGTAGTTGTATTTACTACAGTGGGTTGGCGTTCGACTTTATTTCGCAAATTAATCGTAAAGCTAACGTCAAAGTAGGTTGCCTTTTCAACCCACAGTATCCTTTGTTAGATAGACTCAGAAAGGGATATATCAGTAATCAGTAATTACTTAAAGAAATTATGAGTCACAATCATGATCCTTACCCTTTATTGTATTGTGATAGTGGTAAACGGATATTATTCTTCTTAAATAGGCCGAGTATCTTATTCTGTAAAAAGATAAGCCTAGAACACATTTCTAGTCTTTTCTCAACGTTTTGAATTCTTCAACTACAGTGTTGATACGAGTATATACTTGTATCTAATAAAAATATTTTTTATTATTCTGGTTAAATGTTAGATTTAAGTACTTCTTTATAAGTCTGAAGTAACAAGGCTTCTATCTGACAGATGCGTTTCTACTCCCGAGGAACCCTTTCACCGAAACGCAAGAACCGATTCACGTTAGAAATAGGTTGGTAGATTGTGACAGTGGTAGATTCCTTGAAACCATCTTGAAAACTGAGACACTAAGACTTTAAAAATTAGACTTAAATTGAGCAGGTGTAAATCCAGCCCTGCTTTTTTCCTTTTGGAGATTCTTTTTTTTTGTAAGAAGAATATTGTTAATTTTGACTGTTTGCATTAGTTTCTTATTACTAAATAGAATAAAATAAGTTTATGTAATATATATAATATGTAGTGTTGGTATCCATTTATTGCTAACCATCAATACGCCATCCAGCTGTATAATTTACTTCGTAATCAATCAAGTGTAGCGCCGACATTAGTTTTCGCATTTACCTAGGTATGTTATATAATGGTTAAGATTTTAAAGGAAATCACATCTACAATCAGAACAGATTATCCTTTTCCATCATTAACATGTTTGTTTCGTTGGGTATTTAACCTGGAGCATAGACCGGTATGGGAGGGAATACTGCGTGCATTGTCTAGGTAGTTCTTCGTCGTCAATTTATTGCATTAGTGTTAGGCTCGAACCGTCCATCAGGCGACCCCGGGAAGGACGGCGGTATGTGTGGTCGCATATCGTCGTAAAGACCAGACGATGCGGTGGGCCCAGCTGCTCACCTGGGTGGAGCCCGATGGGGCGACACGCTCAGAGGACTCCAGTTGCGTTCCTTTGGAGATCCCGGAGTCCTCTTCGTAGCGCCGTGGACGGCCACCGGGGGGGTTTTAGTGCGGTAAAAATCGCACATAACCCTTACGTCGCTCCCACGGCGTCGGGTACCTTTTGAAGGTTTCCCCCTCGAGAATTAAAAAAAAAGAGGCATAGGTTTCCTCTTAGTGTTAGAGGGGTTAAAATAAATAATTAATGGTATGTATGATTTGATACTTAAGGGTTGTGTAAACAAAGCTTTCTTTTATTGTAAGTAGTGGTAACTACTTACAAAAAAGAAGCAGCATACGAGCTCGTAATCCAGCTAAAAATCAGTGGCCACTGCCATCTATTGAAATCTGTAATCTGCTCCACATATAATACGGGTTTTACCTAAAGTCGATCATAGATTGCCACATCTGAGTATTAAGGTAGTCACCTCGTATATAGGTCATTCAGCCACTACCCATATTGTTCCACCAGAATGCAAGAATTTCTTACGGTAGAAATATTTGTGTTAGTTGGACGATATTAGCAATACTATCTTACTTATCATGTAGGGTCATTGTGGCAACGTCGGGTCAAGTGGACACACTGGGTCACACCATACACCATATTGGACAGAAAGAATATGGCAGCCGTGTCTCTTTTACAGCAGATTCGTGCTTGAACATGACTCCCCGCGCCAGTCAGTGCGTCGCTCGGAAAGTGGACGTAGGTTAAAAAAATCATTTGTGTTTTGAGCATATAAAAGTAAAAAAATCACGTAAGCTTTGATTTTTCCTTATTCTGTAAATATTAACTTTATCCTGTGACTTATTATTTCTACGCAATAAGTAGTTATTGAGGTTTCATTTGATAGTAGACTGAAGACTTTCAACGCAGTCAAATTATCTTTAATTGCATCATTAAATCAATATGGCATAGGGGGTACACAGTGGGTCATCTTTGAAGTGGGTACAGTGAGTAGACCCACTGAACACCTGCTAATAGGTGTCTCAAAGTACAATCGAATATTATTATTACAACTGTGCTACAACTATTATTATTTAAGGCATACGTCCGTTATGTAGAAAAATAGATCTGGTTAGAATATTACTGGTTGTCTGATTAAATTTGTCACAATAATCTGTTTTTCTAATACTATTGATGTGTACTGATTTAATAATAATAATTAAAAATAATAGAAATTTCTTGTCTCTTTATATTGAAATATTCTCTTGATCCATTGTTCCCCCAGGGCTGACCCAGTGTGTATTCAGGACTGAAAATACATAGGACATGGACACATTGGGTCAAAACACTTTTTTCTTTAAATATTTATGTTTCAAAAACCATCGCCCATAGACAATCACTTTTTGACCAAAATGCAGCAAAGACACTTGCTTTCTTTTGTCTTTGTTTGTTTTGCTTAGAGTTTGACGCCAATAGCTCGTATAGTGACGGAGCTATGTAATTTAAATAAAGGGTGACCCACTGTTCCCACATTGACCCCATGTATTAGAAATTAGGTAAAAGTTGACGCAGTCGGGTAAAAATCCTTTGCAAGGAAAGCTTATTCTAGCAGTGTAATTTAGAAGCTGTTAATGGATGGATGATGCGATGTGGCCTATACTGGAATATACTTACACATACAATTATAGTTATATGCTTCAAAGCGAAATTAATGTGCCTATGTTATTAACGCTATGAATATATATATATATATATATATATATATGAAAGCAAAGAAGTAGCACATTTATAATAGGTGTTACATTTACTGGCGTCAAAGCGAAACTAATGTGCCTATGCCTATGCTCGAGGCTATGCGATATGCGTACAACTACTGATATATTCAAAATGTAAGCACTAATCGATGTAGACTTACTGACGACGGGATCAATCACCTAGACGCCGTTAATTGAATGAGCACAAACTATTGAATGGTTAATGAATACAATTAATAGCCATGAATTCGATTTGAATTTGCGTTGGATTTAGTTGACTGTAAACACTATACAGATTGAATTGCCTGAGTGGCAATATGTCTTATAAGATAAATACGTTTTATATTATCGATTTAATTAATGACACAAGATTTTGTATCTTTAGATAAGTTACATTGGTCATGACTATGGCTAGTCTATGGTTCTCACAATAAATACATGTTCTACTTAGAGAATATAATTTCAATGACCGTACTAATTTTGTATTGTATAAGCTTTCATTATTTTCATAAAAGTAATAGATATTCGCCTTAAGTGTTCCCTCGTCGTGAATCGTATTCGTTCGCTTCGACCATGTCACTTAATGATTATAGCCATTATTTTCCTTTGGATACTTGATCGACATAAAGATCCTTGTAGAAATCTGGTTTGCTGAGAACTATTATAGAATCTATCTACTCTTCTGCTTTGATCATTGTTTATTTTTATTTATCATTAATAACAAAACAGGAAAACAAACACAATATTCCAGTTATATCGTATGTCATGTTCTAGTCATATTTATGAATTTTTCATTTGCGTATAAGGGGCTGAGTGCAAAAGTAAAGGAAAAGTGAATCATACACAAAGTAGTCCAGAACTCAAGGAGGCTTTTGATTAAGAAATAAATTAGATTTTAGAGAAATTTAAAAATCAGTTTGAGAAGAATAAATAACCTAGCAAAAACTTAAATATACATAACTAGCTGTTAACCGCGGCTTCGCTCATGTTTAAAATTTTTTTGACAAACAATCAGGTCAGCCAACATAACTGAAAAAATAAATATTAACTTTGTTTTTTTTTTTTTAATAAAAAGTATCCTATTATTTTTTCTAATACCTCTAAGAATATTTGTACAAAGTTTCATGATAATCGGTAAAGTAGTTTTGGCGTGAAAGCGTAACAAACAAACTTACATTCACATTTATAATATTAGTAGGGATGTATAAGACTTAATATGTATCAAAAAATAATGTAAGAATGCGTGTTTTAAATGTGGTAGATAATATCCAAAATATATATTTAGAGAATGACGCCATTCATAAAACACGTGAATAAATAAATTCTATTACAAGTTCAGATTATTTTTAAAATACGAATGACGAGAGTAGCGGGAAGCCGCAAGAACCAAAAAATATTCGCAAATTAGCATCAAACCGTGGCACACTCTCAAGCGTTAGGCAAACACTCGTCATATCGTGCTAGCTATTTGTTTTACGAGTACGGCGCAATGCAAGAAAATTCGGGTGCGATTTTCTTTATTTTGTCCTTACATCAACCATCATAATTTGGTATTTTGAAACTCGTCGACACCAGCATTGTGAATCGTTATGAATGGTAGTTTTGGTATATTCCCATTCGTATATGTAATAACGGAGAAAAAAACTATCTTTTAAAAATGAAATAATGAATAGTATTTCATTTAAATACATTATTCATACTTATGAAGGTACACAATAATGTCTAAAATTCACAAGTAAATGTGGTAGAGTTTTTCTAAAAGACATTGTAATTCTGTTCAAAGATTCTAATAGAATTATGTTATAGGATCGGCTATGGATTTCCTTGGGGAGCAGTGACGGCTTATTATCAGGTGGAGTAAGCATAAGTAATATTTTACTTATGCTTACTCCACCTATGCTCCGCTCCGCCTATGCTTACTCCACTCCATGCTGTACTTTTCTTATTTGTTTCATCCAAAAAAAATGAGGCAGTCTAACTTATTCTTCAAAAACAGCAACCGTTACATCGGACTACTAAAGTACTCGGTGTAGTAAGAGACATTCTTATCTGAGACGTTCCAGTTTAGAACTCAGTCAGGCAACGCATCTGACACCAACCTCAAGTAAGACTCAAATCTTATCTGGGATTAATTACAATTTTTTCTTGGGTGGTAGTCGCCACATACCAACAGGTGGTCGTTTACGACTTCAATATTATTAAAAACTAAATAACTTAAGATGAAATGTTCTTCTACCACATAAAAAAGACCTTTACATCGACTTACAATTTACGTAGAGTTTTATTCTTTTATCCATATAATAATACGCTTTTATTTTAAACTAATCGGACCGTGCAAAGTCCGTTTATTTTGATAGCCCCCAAGGAGTTACCCGATAAACGCGTCCGTCCCAATTAAACACAGTCCCATCAATCGTGATACGGATTGGGTAGTTCAAAAGTTAATTCGGGATTTGGGGATTAAGGAACCTACGAAATTTTATTGTGAATTCTATATTAACATTCCAGAGAATTGATAAGTATAAGTACCTATTTCAAACAACACTTTGTTTTATAATGCTTATTTGTTGGCTCTAAGGGGTTTCAAATATCCAAATATAGAAAACCGTCTTAATTAAAACGATATTGATTGAGGAACTTAAGTATGGAAGATTAAAATGTTTTTATGTAGGACTTATTACATATAAAGGAGTCTCAAAGTAAAATATCTAGGCTGTAGGTACACATACATAATGGACACTAACAGTCGGGAAAATGAGATCTATTTCCGAGTCCTAAACACCTAGCGCTGCAGTGCGGGTCTGTACAAAGGGTTGGTGTCCAGGCTTCTCAGTAGAAACATCAACATACGAATATACAATACAATCATAAGACCTATACTGATGTATGAATATCAGCCCTTGACACTAACACAAAAGGAAGAAAATTAACTTCTAGTCACAGAAAGAAAGATCCTACGTAAGATCTTGGGACCCGTGCAAAGACCTAAAGGTATTTGGCGGATCCGAAAAATGCCGAGTTTGGTTGGGCTACGAGTTGATAAATATCAACTCGTAGCCCAACCAAATATAATCGGAGAGGTAAAGGCGCACAGACTTCGTTGGCTCGGTCATCTCGAAAGAATCGGAGAAGATCGAGGGGTGAAAAGGGCATATCTGTGCCGACCAACAGGGCGACGACCTGTCGGTCGTCCCAGATATCGCTGGATTGATAGAGTTATGGCGGATCCTAGGGAGCTTCGAGTGGCAAGAAGTATCCCTGGATCGCGTCAGATGGAAAACTCTCATATCATATCATCTCATATCGCTAAGACCCTTCTTGGGGCACTGAGCCAACAGAGTAAGATATTTTTATAAATATCCATTTATCTTTTCTGGAATATTGCCGTACATACTATTTACCATTCATATCTTGTTTATTTCTTATCTAGTAATTACTATTCGTAATAAAATCTCACGAAATGATATTTCATTTGCCGAAGCAGTAGTGGTAAATGAGTTTGTTGAAAATCATCGTATATTTTTTAACGTCAGATTTCACCGCAGCGAAATTCGTCTAAAACGCGGTGTGAAATTCCGCAGATTCTGTTCAGCTGTAGGCACGTACCATACAAATACCTAGATTTTTATCGTTAGTGCCAGCGCTGCCACTTATGCCGCTCAAATTTTAATTGGAACCAATTTTTGAGAGATCAATGTCTGGGTTAAGGTACATACGAGCCCGTCTAAAATAAGCCCGTATTTTTTATCAAGTTTGCGTTTTCACGCACTTTTGATCAATCAACAGCGGTAATGTAATATCCTGTGAGTTTGATTCCAATTTTGAGTGGATATATCCAATATTTTAATACTATATAGGTAAATTAATGTCGTCGGTCGTAAGTAGATTAATATCTAAATATTTTTACTAATTTATTTGTCCATAGTTCATAGATTTCCTTTAAAAACGTTTTTGTTATATGTTTTTGCGACACAAACCTTCGAAAGTTTCCAGTTGAAGATGGCCAAATCTGTTTTAAAACCAAGTCAATTATGCAAATCGATTCAGTAGAACTCGTTCCTGTACTACGTAACCGTATCACAACTAGGTAAAGGGGACTTCGCTGGAGGCTACTGGGGCTTTGCCGTGGCGTTGTGGATATGAATATGGAACCGTGGTTGTCGCTTCGCGCAGGGTTGTCACTTTTCAAGCATTTTACTGTTTCAGTTATATTTAGAAATATAACTGAAACAGGAAAAGCAATCAATTAGTATGTTATGGTACGGTTAAGTTTACCTGCCTTAACCTCTACAAAAACCTGAAAGGCGTGTGAAGAAGAAGAAGTGAAGATTCACCCATTCATCTATGGGATCCATTGATCTATCCATTTCACAAAGCAAGGGGAGATGCTAGGAAGACCAACGGGATGCAAGAAGAATGTGGTGGGTCACAAGCGACTATCGGGTCGCGGTTGACTGACCTCCGGTCTAAACGTTATTCTCATTGGGACAATTACGGATTGATGTTGATGATAATATCGTAACATTGTGGCGGCTCCAAGATTTTAGTAGTCGTAGAATATTGCGCTACTTGTGAGCGAGAACGAGGCTGTTGTGACAAGTGGTCTTACTGACGCCTACTTCGAAATATAATGTTTTATTTCGCTGTCGAAATCGAAATGTATAAATTTTTATATATTCTTATCTTAAATTGAGCTGTGCTGAGATAATATTATCTTCACTACCAATTTGCAATATGGTAATGACAACAATATATATTTCGGAAATTCAATTTCAAAGTATCAAATAAATACATGTAGCTTAATTTCCGATAGTAGAAGAACTATTTATTTTCTAAATTACAGTCATCAAATTTAAGTAACCGATATTCATTGATAGATCTAACTGATAGATTTTATTATGAGCATATATTTAAACTAAGAAATAGGTCATATACTTCCCATACAAACATAGTTAACACTGGAAAAATGGAGGTCTGTAGCGTCACTATTGTTGAAAACCGAAGCGATCCCTCTCTGAAGGAAAGAAAGTCAAATCTGGCAACCCTGGCAAAACTTTAATATGCATGAACTGCTAACTTATTAATTCAACACAACTATAGCGCAGACATGGGAATACGCCCGCCGATATCCATGCTCAATTCACTTTAACAGTTGCCTATTGATGGAACAGTCTATCGAACAAAGCTCCACTTCATCAATTTGCGATGAAAACCTTTGCAACTGCGTAGATATCACTGAGAGCCGTGGATTGCGAAAAAAGTTACGTTTCAAAATTTTCGGATCCCATTCGAAACAATATTGTAGTTTGCTTTTTGCTCCAACGTTTTTGCAGTTATTCGGCCTTTATCTTACTGTGAAGCGAAAATGGCAATATTTCTTTCAGTTTACATAACATATTGCATAGTAGCAATATTCTGTTTGCTATTGAGTTTCAGTTTAAAAGGCGTTGTACAAATTCAAATCGCTTCTTAACGTAAGTTGTTACAAATTAGTTTGTTGCGTCTATTATTTATATAAATTAATGAAAAATAAAATTAATACCCTAATTTATAGGAAATATAGCTAAAACTTCGTAAATTGTACCAACATATAGAAAGCCATAACATATGAAGCAGGCATATCTTATGTAATATTTGCAGACGTGTTAAAAGCTGTGACGAAATGTAAATTTAACAGGTATTTAATTTTCATCTGCGTTGCTCAAATTGCCAAAATTAGAAACATGAAATTTTGCCGTGGCTTTTAATTATGTCGAAAGCTTGCAAAAAAGGGAATACCAAAAATTGAGCTTTTGAATGGTCGTCGGGTGACGACATTCTCTGAGCAGAACTATGAACTACTATTCAGATTTATGAAACTAAGTTTATTTATTTATTTTTTACATCCTGTGTTTCAGATTCAGCATAAAAAGCATACAAATCTACTTAAGTTTATAAACTGTATAGCTTATTTTGTCAAAAACAGTGTAAGTGTTGAAAAAAATTCGTTATTAAATTTAGGTTAAATGATTTAAACAGAGTAAGCTCTACGAAATTTTGCAGGTATAGATTTACAAAACGCGTAAAGGTCAGCGTTTTGGCGCATGCTCGTTCCGGGAGAGCGGTAGAGATCGGACAATATTTTCTTACAGCATTAACAATTGCAGAGATCTGTCACAGGCGGGTGGCATCACAAAGTTTAAATGAAATCTCGGGGCCATGTCTGCGTAATTACAAACAACTCGACGTCGTGAGGTCGACGTCGGCGCCGTCAACCGTGTAATGGACTTTTCAAGTATTCGTAACGTGAAAACTTTCACTTCAAGCGACTTAAATGTTCCCGACAATGTGCTTAACGATGTTTTTAACTACTTCACTTCATTCCTCGACTATTGCAGGTTGGATTAATTATTCCACTGTCACTCCGTTGCCGCCCTGGTGTTCGGAAAGCCCTTTAACAACAAAGTGCAAAATTTAGTTTTCTCGTTCTGAGCACCTTTAACGCATTTCAAAAATATGGCATTACAAATTGGTGTTATTTCTTGTTGCCTATAATGTTGGAACGAGAAAAAGATATAAAAAAAACTTTATGTTAATTATCATTTTTATACAAATATCTTTAACTTATATTTATATCATGCGCTTGTATAATCCTATGAAATTGAACTTATATAAATTATATTGATATAGTATCAATTTATGAGTAGAATTTTTAATTCTAGATTTTTTGTCGTTGACGAAAGATATTGTGTTTGTTGGATAAACTATGTATTAGTAATTTATTTCAGAAACTCGTACATTTGTTTGTTAACATTGTACCTGTATTTAAAAAACTCTAACAACTCATAAACCCCCGATTTATAAAAAAACATTAAACCAAATAATATTGGAACGTACCTATTTCCAATTCCCATTAAACACAACACCAAAAGTATTTTTTGGTTATCATGTTATCAACGTCGTCGTGACGATTACTACAACACTACGTCTACTTCCAGTATTAACCCCTGGAGTTAATACTGGAAGTAGACGTAGTGTTGTAGTATTCGTTTACCAGGTGGTAGAACCAATATAGTTCGGCTGGGTACCACTGCTACATCTATCTCTATCGTGAAACAGTTCTTGTGTTTCGGGGGAAGGGTGTGGTTGCAGACACACCTTTAAATATATGAGACGACCATCTTAGTCTCCGGAAGTAGCAACGAATCGAAATGTATTCGCCTTCAGTGAGGACTGCCGTTTTAAATGAAGTTGCTTACAGCGGCAGTAACCACTTACCTACTAATAGTTAGATTGCATGCTGGTTTGTTACTTTAATCTGATAAAAAATAGAAGCAGTAGTAGTATGGTAGGTATTCTAGTAATAGTATAAATTTAGGGTGTGTATTTGTGCATTTGTCTGTAGCATCGTCGCTCTCAAATGGGTGGACCGACTTAAATGCAGCTTTTTTATTTAAAAGCGTACCTAGTCTAAAGTGTATTTTATAAAATAAAAAAATTAAACATACTACTACTACATATTACATACAATATGTTTATGAAAATATGAATAGCCGTTCGAGGATTAATCAGCTGTTTTCCAGTTCACCCTCTTTTTGCATCGGGGTTAAAATTAATGAAGACTGCAACGTAAAACTGGGAGGTTGCTCGTCTTATTTAGTCGTTTATTTAGAAAATGTTTATTTTGTTTGCAAAATAATGGCCTAAGCAAAGACCCTTAGTAGATCTTACGAATAAAACCTTATACATATTTCAATTGGAATTTTCTTATGTTAAGTACTTAAATTAGTTTTATTTTGTTTTTTTTTTCTGTTTCATTTTTGTTTTTTTTGTTTGTTCAACTTTTTGTTTCATTTCGACCCCTTCGCACTTTCGATACCTTCAAACTTAAGGTACCTTCTTACAAATTCGACTCGCTGGTATGCAGGTACTTAATTTAATATCTTAAATTAGTTCTCTTGGCAACTTAAATGAGTAACTTTTTCACCGCAATGTATTTTACTTGCCGCTCGCCTCAGCTTTATTAGCATTATTAAATTATGTGCCTTATAATGAGATTTAAATACAATAGAAGCGAAATTAAAGAGGATATCTCACAAGCTAAATTTCACTTATTATTATCAGTAAAAAGCGGAAGGTTTTAAATCATATATATTTATCTGATTTGGCTACGTAGTACCTAGTTACTTCCATTTTTTTCAATCTAATTTTTTGCACTTTTCATATTATTCTACTACTAAATATGTGTGACGTTTATTTATCACCACTCTAATGTAATATGTATTGTGTGACTTAATTGATAATGTTCGACTTGTATTCCAAAAATATTTCCGAACAAAAAAAATACTATTTATTTATTGAAAATTGTAAATGACTAAGGAGTACATGTTATTTTAATACCTTTAAGTCATTCAGATGTTAGTCTCTATTGACATGCGATTATGGAAATTCTTTTCAAAATGGGCCTTTCAGCGGCACTAGCCCAAATATAGCAGTCTAAAGGAGGCCTGCAAAACTTGTAGGTTGTTCACCTCTTGGTCAGAATCGGAACAATATTCTTAATTAAAATCATAGGGCGAAGGTTTTTAATGAGATGGTTTCTGTTATCTTTTTGTTGAGTCATCGTGGGGAGAATGCGTTTTATCGTGTCTCTGTTATTAAGAGGGGCCAAAGGAAAGTACAATTGCAACGATAACGAAATGAGAGGGATTGAAGGAGCTTTGTGCAATCAGCGCGATTTATTCCCGGCGCGAGCGGTGCAGATTCCTTGACCGAAGGTAATTGTAATAACAGAACCGAACTAGATCGAATTTGAGGGATCTTCGTTTCCCGGCGTTAATAGACTTTATAGTCCATCCATCTAACCATACATTTTGCTGTATTTGATTGTGTTTAGAAATATGTAGGTATAACGTAAGGGTACAATGTTATTAGGAAGTTTAGGACATATGCCCTAACGTGGCCGTATCAACAAGTAGGTTGGTATATATTTTGTTTCTGTAACGAATAGAACATATTTACGTGAGATGGGTTAACAATGTCGTCCACCAAGTAGCAAAAAAATAATTTTCAATTATCTCGAACGATTATCGGATATACCAATGAGGTTAAACGTTGCCAATATGCGATTTACCTACTCCTAAGATCCATTTTTCTTGTAAGTTCTTGTATTGTAAGTTTCTTGTAAGCAACGCATCTATGATTGACTTCATAAAGACCCCTGTTCTATATGAAGTTGCTTATAGATGTTCATTGCAGTAGTTACCACTTACCGGCAGGTAGACTGCATGCTTATTTGCTACTTCTATCTGATAAATAAAATGTTGTTACACAAAAAAGGGTGTAGTGGTAGTACACAGTGATAGTAGTCACTTTCATTATCTTTATTATTCATTTCTTTTTATTATTCATACTATTAACTATCATGGGTATGCTATCATAATGTACTTACCTTAAAATATTTTGAAAATGCATGCTTATTTGCTACTTCTATCTGATAAATAAAATGTTGTTACACAAAAAAGGGTGTAGTGGTAGTACACAGCGATAGTAGTCACTTTCATTATCTTTATTATTCATTTATTTTTAAAATATTTTGAAAATTGCATACTTAATATACAAGTAATAGTCTTGTCAGTTTCATGTAAAGAAAAATGTGTGTACTCGTATAAATATTATAATTGTATCAGAGGCAACATTTTCCCGAATTTCCTAAAATTGGAGTATATCGGTATCCGTAAACAGGAGGAAAATTGGATATGAAAGGAGGAGCGAATTTTCGAATTATCTATCGAGATATTGTTCGAGGATTTTAAATGTACCATATAAACATGATCTCTTGGTAATTTCCTTTGTATAGTTTTTTGTAATATCAGGATATACCCTCATTTTCAGAACGGTTCTCATTCTGATTCATATTCGGTAGTGCGTAACAAAGAAAAATCAAAATCAGCTTCATTTCCTCTTTATATCCGGAGTGCTTGTATTGTTTTTACTTGTTATATTTTCGGCGAATCTATAACGAGTGTGACGAGTAGAACATACTCTAAATGAAATAAAATTGTCTGTAGAAAATATTAAAATTGGTTCGTTACAATCCATCAAAATCTGTAATTAACTCCATATAAAACAGGGAATAACCGGATGAAAGTAGCGAGTTTCATACAGAACACAGGTTCTACCCGAAACCGTTGTCGTAGGTGTTTCTGAGGGTTAAGACCTCATAGGCCTTATAGATATAAGAAAGTAGGCATTCCGCTGGAATATTACCTACCTAATATATAATCTTACTTGTCCGTTTCTAGTAGCCAAAGCGAAAATACATAGTGCTAGTAACGTGTGCGAACAAAAAGTTTATAGTTAATTCTCAGTGGATATGAATGTTCACGAAATGTGAAATTCAGAAAATGTACGCTGTTTTCGGATATTCAAGATAATATGCATACAATTTGCTGGTAGCTTTCCCGTGTTTCGCCTACATGCCTCTTGTTGCGTAGTAATTGAGCTATGTTGACGGTAATGAGAGCCCATTGCCATAGAAAAGATAGCGCCGATACTCTGATTTGCTTGAAATACATGGATTCTCCATATATATTCTTCTGGTCGAGGTTATAGTTGGAAGCGATTCGACGACTTAACTTTCTATAGGTTAGTATTTTGCTTATGGGAAATGATAAATGTTGTTAATATTACATCTAATTATAAACATCTAAATGAGGTTTATGTCTACATATTTTAGATGACTTCTTATAGCCTAATGGGATGTGGGTTTTCAATCGTAGATATCTTACCTGTCGACGGCGTGCCATTTATAGGCAGCGTATTATTCTATGACTTCATTTTCAACGTCAAATTTGATTATATTGGTATTTATGAAGTACAAATTTTGTACCTTAAACATAAGATTACTTTTATTATATATGAATTCAAATATCTCTAGTCCTACAAATATACTGTTAGTCTAATTTATATAAAGGGAAAACTTCCGATCCCTTTTTACGAATACTGCACGCACGGATGAGTCTGAGATTTGGCATAGTTAATGTTAATGTAGAGAAGGAGTGCAAAAATATAAGATTTATGTATAATAGGTGTTATAAATATATTAAATAACACAAAATAAAACATTTATTCTCTACATTACTGACAATGTAAAAGTCTTAATGTCAACAATGTCAGATGTCAAAAAAAGCGTTATTGATTATATTTATATTGGGTATTTTTAAATAACTCGAAATTATGAACTATTTATTTTACATTTCACTATGTACTATGACGGGCCACTTATTTGCATAGCATGGAAGACAGTTTTTGAATCATTTACCTTTCTTTGTTACATGCGACCATTACTAATTTTCAATGTGTTTCGTACACTCAGTTACTTGCTAAGCAATATATACATTAAAACACATTAAGATTTGATTAACATTATTTTATATTAATTTGAATAACTGCTGCATTTAATGATCTTTGATATGGATTGGTACGTTACGTAGGCGTCGCCCACGCTTTACTTACTTTAATGAGAATCGCTCGATTCACAGATGGCAGCTTTATTTAAAAGTTGGCGTCAAAATAGCTATTCTCTTGTCTCTTCTATTTTATTGAGTGTCACTTTTATTACGCGACTTAGACGATGGATTCTTTATCGGCCAATTTAGTCGTTATTTAACTGCCGAAGATATCAACATAGTCAACATATGAGATCTTTAGGCTTGGGTTGATCAAATTAGAATTAGAATTATGATCCGGTGTAGATTAAATTTCTATAACTTTGATTATGTAAAGTTAGTACAGAATTTAGATAAAATAAATAGAAAAAATTGTAATCATACGTAATTTTAAATTTATTTATAACGAATTAAATATACAATTACGTATAGGTACATTCTTAATTTACTTTCCATCTAAGTTCGTTCGAACTTAGTAAAGACAACAAATAAATGTAAAAAATCATGTAAGTAGATAAAAACATACCTATACTTATATTTAACAAAAGTCGGTTAATAACTATCACTAACTAGTTACTGAGTTCTTGTCAAAAAATTGAGGAACCAGGAAACTAGTCGCTATCGACTGTGACAGTCCCAAGGCGCAGAAATCTATAGCAAACGTGATTGTATGTATAACTCTCCCTCGACAGTGAAAGTTGTGAGGAGAATCGCAAATATACCGAGGGTGTGAAGCACGCGTCATCAGGCAAGCGTGGACTAACGAAGTGGGGAGTTCGTGGTACGTGACGATAATTCGGTCCCGTGGGAGGCCTTTGTGCAATCAGTGCGGTTTCTTCGGACTCCGAATATCGACTATACCATTTTTTATTTGTGATAGTTACGCGAACGATTCCCTACTTTTTGCCCGTTTTTACAGTCTCCCAGTTGACACTGGCCGCGATTTATGGCCCGATCCTCTAGTGGCACTGACAGTTTCGTTGTTTTTCGCAAATGATGACACGAACAAAACGTCACGCTAGGTGAGAAATATTTCAAAATGGCGGAAGACAAACAACCAATCCAATAAATATAATAAACTTTGTGTATGTATTATTGTTATTCTAAAAGCCAATTAGGGAAATTGTTATGCTGTATATCCACCGTATATTTATTATAATTCTTTAAACTTTTATATATACATAGATAATATTATGAATAAAAAAGCCAGTTATATAACATATTATCCAGTTTATGCGCCGTTTATAAACATTTATTTAGAATATATAAAATATAATCCTAATAAACTTAAGCATTCAGGTGGTACTGCTTTTCTGAAAAGCCAATTACAGGACCTGTTAGGAAAGTTTATCCTTATATATTTAGTTAGTGTATATATATTATAATACATAATAGCAGATAAGGAGTATAATTCGTAAGACGATCGCACCAAACTGGACTGCAGTTCAGTCCTTTAAAGGAACAATCGGCCACTATACAATCCAACACTATTAATAATGTTGTCGTCTAATGGAAATACGACTTCTGGTGGGTAGAAAAAGAATAAACGCCTCTAACGATCAACCACGGGTTTTCAATTGGCCCCTAGGTATACTAATGTAGCCAGCCTTACTGCTATTCTACGGAATTATTGCGCTGAACAATCTTATTTATAAACATTGTATATCCGAAAACAAATATTAGGTTTGATGTATTTGTAAAATTTGTAATAAATGCCAATTAATATTCGTGTACATTAATCAAAAATAAATAGGAATTAAGTTTAATGATAGTAAAAACGGTCCTGCGAATTGGAATACATATCTAACACTACCAAAAACAGACAAAAATACACAATGACTATGTTAGTGAAATAATTATTCCTTAAATTATAAGTGTACTTGTGTCCTTATTCGGAAAGGTCTTATAATTTAAGGATTTACTAAAGCCATTTATTTTTTGATTATTACTGTAGATCCTTTCATGTCTATGGGTTTACGTTAATTTTGTTGTTATTATTTTGACTGGTAGCTTTATCTGAAAAAACATTGATATTTATTATAACTGTCTATGTCAGTTTTGTATTTTATAAAATGCCAAGATAGATGTAATTATCCTTGAAAGTGAAACAATCATACGGGTTTTTAAATTTATGAAAATGCTATCGTGAAAAGTAACATTGTTTTAACTACTTATTAAAAGAAACTGGCAGGCTTAAAAACGATTGTTTGCCTTTGGTTTCTGTTTATTATTTCTATAACAATTATATATCCAATTTAAAGATTTTTATGAGTTTTCGGTAAAATAGTAACATAAAAGTATTTTAACATACATATTTTTCGAATAGTCTGGCTTTCATTTGATTTCATTGATATATTTTAATAAAAAATGTCATCTGTTCTCTTCCTTTTTTTACCAATTTCAGACGCAATTTAAGAAAAATATTACATGTTTACCCATAGCCTTTATTAATATGCAAACTGCAACGATTCTAATGATATATCATTTGTCACAATCCATTAACCCGTTTGGCTGTAGCGCATGCCAAAGAAATGGACATATATACAAACATTAACCTCTTTCTGACGCAGTCGGGTAAAAATAGAATGTCCGCCGAAATTTCAGTACAGTTGGCGACATCATCCAGTATTGAGCCAATATTTTAGTAGAACTGTATTGTCCTGCCGTGCTCTCAGTCACATCCGAGTTCGAAATAATAAGCCGTGTAATTAGGATTTATGGGCCTTTTACGATGATTAAATGGTAGGCTTCATTAAAACCACAAGAGTAATGCATTACTTTGGAAATATCAGTATTACAGATGAGATCTGTAATCGGAAATAATATAGCGTACTTCTAAGTATGTGTGCAAATGCTCACATAATACGTATGTTTCTAGTTCCCTTTGATTTATGTTGTCGTTATTAATAAATAAAATAAGTTTAATAATAATCGTAAATAGTTTGTTATTCCTATACATGAATATTTCGATTTTTTTTATAATTCGTCATAGTTTACGTGGTAGTAATAGTATGAATGCAATTCACAAATTAATATAGAGCATGAAGTGGGGTCAATGTGGGCTCAGTGGGCCACCCTTTTTTTTAAATCACATACGAGCTATTGACGTCAAACTCTAAGCAAAAGAAAGGCAAGTGTTTTAGCTGCATTTTTTTCGAAAAGTGTTTGTCTATAGTCGATGGTTTTTGAAATATAAATATTTAAAGAAATAAAGTGCTTTGACCTTTGATGAGTACGTAATGGGTCAGCCTTGGGGAACAATGGATCAAGAGAATATTTCAATATAAAGAGATAAGAAATTTCTAATATTTTTAGTTATTATTGCTAAATCAGGATTTAAGGTTACTCTTAACATAATAACACATCAATAGTATTAGAAAAAACT
>MOOZ01000899.1:100979-118820 GCA_002930495.1 Cecropterus lyciades | reverse complement strand
AAACTTGAAGTAAGTGTTGAAGATACAAAGCAAGGTGGTAATTATGCATTATTATGTTTTGCGATGTAGTCGGTGTTGTCTGCACCGTGGCGTATTTGACATCCGTTCGATTACATCCGACGAAAAAACTCTTTGCTCATAAATAAATAATAATAATGCAAAAATTCGGCCGATTACACACATATTTCGATAATAACAATTTTCGTCCACATTAATTTTTAAGTTATTTGAAGAGCTTTCATAGGGAAAATAGGATATAATTGATTTATCTGGATTTAATAGAAATACGTTTTTTAGCATAGGCATCTGACATTCCTGACGTTGTGTTTTGACATTGTTGGTAATGTAAACAATAAATTTCTTTTGCTTAACTTTGCATATTTCTCACACTTAATATTATACATAAATATACTCTTTCTGCACTATAACTCTACATTAATAGTATGCCAAATTTCATACACCTCCGAGCGCGCAATATTCGTAAAAGCTCGCTTCACGTGTTAATAGGTATATAGATAAACTTTATAACATGTACAATTGCAAGTTCTGGTTAGTAAATAGAAAACCAGGTTACCCACTAAGCTTGTGTCATCTAGAAACAAGTTTATATTGTGTTACGACCATGTGCCCGTTACATAACTAAGTCAGTAACAGTTAGTACTTGGGTAAGTTACTTATTCTGAGCAACTAAATAAGACGTAAAATCTACCAAAAGTGCCGCCCAGAGGAGTCGTTCCGACCCTCGTCGTTACTGACTTTGAAACAACTTTAACGATAGTTTTTTTTACTTTTCTGTTTTGAGATGGTTTTTGTATAGTAACAGCAGGTTTATGTTTATAGGTTCCATTACAAATACTTGATTTTTAACAGTATTTTGGAATAAAAATTAATTAGCCTGATGTTCAAATGAAATAAAGTCGCTTCAGTAATTATGTCGGAAGATCTTCGTTATTACAATTGGGTATACTTATATACGATGTAACTGTTTGAAAGGAAAAGATCATAAAGTCAACTGCCAACTTGGAAAGTTCCTTCATCCATCCTCCGTAGCGTTCCTGCAACAGAGAAAAAGATATATGAAAGCGCTTTAAGCGTGACTGACCTCACGGTTTCATTGTGGTTCCATGATTTTAAAGCGCTTCATTTCTTTTATACTACGACATTATTTATGTTACATAGCGGTATATTTTGCATTTTTAATTTTGTTATTATAGTTAAAGAGGGGTAAGAGATATATTTGTCACACTTTCATGATATGCCTACATAGGACATGTATAGTATAAGATATTTTGATTAATGATAGCAGAAAATGAGTCTTTAAGGCAATTAAATTATGACTTGTTTCAAGAATTTTCGTAATAACGCCTCTGAAGATGATAGAAATCGTGTTGCAACTCGGTGTTAATTTATGTTTATTAGATTAAAGTAGCAAACAAGCGTGTAGTCAACTGATTGTAAGACGTGAGTTTCGCCTGTAGACATCTGTAAGCAAATTTATATAGGACAGTTGCTCTAGCTGAATTCGAGCACAAAAGCGTTGCTACTCCAGAGGACAAAATATGGTGAGCCGGTGAGCCGGCAACCACGCTCTTCCACCGAAATGCAAACACTGTATCACGCTAGAAATAGGTGTGGCGGTTGTACTTCCCCAGTCGAACTACAGTGATTTTACCACCTGATTAAAATAATACCCGATAATTGTTGTTCTGATTTGAACAATGAGTTTAGAGACACTGAAATTTATACTAGTATACTTGTACTTGTATAAGTTTCTCCTTCGTATAGATGTGCCAGTCAAGTACTAGTTCGAAAGATGAAATTGCATTATAATATTTAAAGATGGGGAGGATGAAGTGATTTTTTTTATTGCACCAGACAACCACTAGGAAGAAATTTTATTACAGTTTTATTCAAAGAGTGGTAGGTGGAAGAACGTGGTTTGATCGAGGACGTACCACCACTACCTCTGTTGCTAGCGGGAAGTAATACTTGTGTTTCGGTAGAAGGACTACCCTTCTACCGAAATGCACTTTTATATGACGCGATCATTTTGTTGCCTCGTGGTAAACGACAAACCTGTGACTGACTTCAGATTAGAATCCCTGTTTTATATGTAGTTGCTTACAGACATCCATGAGCGGCAAACGCCACTTCCAATCAGGTGGATTGCATATTTGTTTCCTACTTTATGAAAAAAAATAAAAATTATATAAGTAAACTAAGATATTTTCGTAAAATGGATTAGTAGGCACAAACGTTTTAAGGACAGAGTCTTTAAGATTGGCTGAGTAATCTGGGGCCGAAATATCCACTTAAACGTACTGAATTTCCCAGTAAGCAACTAATCCTGCGGACAATGATTCGTGCCGGGACCTCCTAAGAGTTTTTCCTCATAACTCAAAATGAGATCATAACGTCGCAAATCTCTCGAGGTTTCAAGAATAACAAAAGAAAATGTTCAAAATTACTAAGGGCGAGTAATTTTCGGGGCGAGCTACGTCGAATGGTTCCTGTGGGACTCAGTTGGGACCCTCGCGATTATGTTGCGGTTTTATTAGCTTGTTATGTTTTATCACCGGGATATAATGTTTAAACATACCTTTCGGCCTCGTCCGGAAGCGTCACGTGCGTTAGCAATTTTAAAATTTTACGCCGCAAGTGACACAATATTGTTCGGTATTTTTGACCTATACATGTTTAATAATATTTGCAACATAATATTTAATTTTGGATGTCACATGTTGCCTATAAGTTTATTTTTATAGTACCTACGTACAATTTTGATTAAAAAATAAAGTATAATTCTTAAAATCTTGCTTAGATAGGGTCTAATGAATAAAAGTGAAAGTAGAAGGCAAAGTATGCGGTTTGGCTAATGAGTGATGGTCACTGTTGCCCATGGATAGCTAAATCTAGAGAAAAGGAGTTGTATTTGAATCGATTAATTACTTATGAGTTGCTCCCTCGGAATTATGTTGGAGCGCCGTAAAATATAAGCTTCATAACCTTCTAAAATAAATATATCGATGATGCCTCTGCCGTTAAACCATGAGGGGTTAACCGCCATCTGTAATTTATTTCCTTAATCGAGTTACCCACCAACAGATTCACAATAACGTCTACTTACGAAATCTGGACATCTTCGCTATAACTGGATATTACAGAGTAGCTGCAATATAGAGAAATGAGATTACATGACTTCCACATGCAGTTGCATTATCGTAATAAAATTTCAGTGCACATAAAATGTTATAGCAACAGCCAATCAAGTGGAGAGCTTTTTAAAATTAAAAACTGTGGCATTTGTGGTTCCTTTCAAGGCGCGGGGTACGTCCAAGTCGGCACTAACTTGTTATTTAGGTGAGTGCTTCGGCATTATCCACTGTAATTTCTTAGAAAGTAAACCGAGGAGTTTCATTTGAGTTCACATTTTAGGTGGCCTGCGAATTTATATGAGAACTTGGAATGTAGGAACTTCTGCAGAATGTTGCTGTGATATTGATTTAAAATAAATTTAATTTGTTTTAGATGACAGGTTTGTTAATTAATTTGGCGGAAATTGTTTTTGAACAGGTTTATCATGAGAATCAGCTACATTATTCAAAGGTATAGAGATGATCACTGATCCCCATACATTAGAGTTAGAAATTTACGCCAATCTAGGTTTAAAAACATAAAATAAGGATAGAAGTGTAAAAGACACAATTATATAAAAAATGTAGGTGTAGAGAAAAATAAAATATACATCTCACTCTGTAAAACTTTTGTGCCAAATTATTGAGAGAAGTCGGTTAAAAATGAAATTTAAAACGCCAAAAGTGCGTTTAAGTAGAAAGATATAAGTAGAACATTAAGATTTCTTCGGAGTTTAGTTTTTCTTACGATTTTTTCGTTAGGTATGAAAGTAAGTAAAAAAATTATTTCGTTTTGTTCATTTCTACTTTATTCTTTTTATTACGTATTAAGAATCGTGAATAACATCTCAAAATACATGCAATATATATAATCTATGTGTTATAGGAAGCTGTGAATAAATGGAAGCTATGCATGTCACACAAACTGGGCCGGCCCAAACATTACTCAGACTCGGTTCGCTGGCCACCGTGTCAATGCAGCACCAGCTTGACGTATAGGCGATTACTGCTGAATATTGTTGCAAGAGGCCTTTAGCACTTTCATGTATTAGCTCGGTCGTCATCCAAATATTACTTGTTTTTATACGGAACGAAAATTAAGTGTCAAAGAGCAGGGTCAGGAGTGGGATGGGTGACCGTTAGTGACGCTAGATACCTCATTTCCTGCGTTTGCTTTCACTGAGTTGTAGTAATCAAGCTTGTCGAAGGTTTTCGGTATATGTTAGCTACAGACATGTGTTTATCCCTAGCCCATACCACTTCTTGATAATCATAGAGTGTTGAAGTATCGAGCTCCAGTTCTCTTTCAGTTACGAAGAGAGATCTTTGCCCAGCAGTGTGATATTAACGTCGTTTTATTAATGAGACAAGCAGTGATAGTTTAGTGGTATGAAGACCAGGAGTCGAAAATTCAAATGTAGTATTTGAATTTTACTTTAAATTATCGTCGTCGTAATGAAACCTATACGTATTTCTGGCCTCTCTGCCTAGTAAATAAATATCAGCGATATCAAATTGTCCTATTCAGTGCTCTACCGAGAATAGCCTCGTTGGTCGCCGTCGATGCAAGAGTTACGCATTGATGCATCGCCCATTTTGCAACAAAGCCTACTGAATAAAGCTGATTTATTTGAGAGAAAATAATTCTTGTTATGTGAATGTGCTGTAAATTTACAACCGAGTATGAAGATGCCATATCCGTTCTACGTTCGATTTTCAGGAAAGTAGATAAAATAATTTTAGATATGCGATTATGTATGGATATTTATGCAGTTGTGTGTACGTTCATGTATCCATAACATTCATGATTCAAATATTTTTTGTGTGTATTTATATTATTGGAACATTGTCTAAATCATTTATACATGTTTCTTACAAGTTCATATGTTTAAGATTATCCTTCAAATTTATTAATCAAAATATGTAATTTTTCACATAATTGGAAGTAGTAAACGAACATGCCGTGTACCTGATGGTAAGTGGCCACTGCCGCCCATGGACATCTGTAACCAACTTCAGATAAGCTACCCCTGAAGACAAAGTTTCAACGCCTCTGATAAGTGTGTCTCTTCTACCACAACATTCATATGAGAACACTGCTATTATTAGGTAGAAATAGGTGTGGCCTTCTGAGTCAAACCATAAAGAGTCCTACCAGTTTACAATTTATTTAACGTAAAATGTTATTTTTAAAGCCTGTCATACTGCAAGAGCGTTAAGGCATATAAAGGATGAAATGTTTCAGTATCATAACATAAAACAACATTATCTGGTGTAATTTCTATTCAGTGGAAATTAAAAGACCAACGCGGCTGGTGTCGAGGCATGATTCGCGTTACTAGCATCATAAAGTGCGTCACTTCATTCAAATTCGGCGGTTAACCGTCTTAATAAACCACATTAGAGCACGTATTCATTTCTCTCCATCCCACGGGATTTTAGACCTTTATGCTCCAAAATACGGTTCTAACAATCACAGAAAGCTCGGAGGCAGCGTAACAGGCGCTCTTATCCAGAGATTTTATGGTCAACCCTATTTCAAATTCAAACATAATGGGCTTAGGCCCTAACTGGAGTAGTAACAGCTTTACACTGTATTTGGTAACATGAATTAATGCACCGTACATGACAGTGCTTACGAGTGTACTTTAGTATAGCTTCATTCTCGTTTAGTATCTTCCATATGATAAACTGGTAGAAAGTTTGTTCATTGTATTTTTCAGTACAGTTTTTGAAGTGATTCTTCTTTATAATCGATTTGATTTGAAATTCGATGAACGAAAGCAGTTGACGGCGCTATCGATTGAAAAACGGGTAGTTTTTGAATCACGCTAACGATTTTACTACGTAGCTCCTATACGGGCTCAAGTTTAATATGTACCAAATAAGATGTTCATATATGGGCTGCTGTTTATTTTTATTTAATCGACTTTTGAAAAATATTTTATAGCATGAGGGTTTATGCTCAAAAATACTATTTACTATTATTGTTTTTTTTTTACGCTTAAACGCTTTCTACACTCATAGCCCCACAGTAGGATTTTCTTCTGTGTCGTGGGTGCCATGGACACACAAAGACGAATACAGAAACACCCAGACACAGAACAGAAATCTTAACTCATCATTCAGATGTCTGTCTGGCCGGGGATCGAACCCGGGACCCACTGCGTGGCAGACCAGTATCGTGACCTCTCCGCCACGCGGGTCGTCAAATTATTATATTGTTTTACTAGATATTATTACGTTTCACTTCTGTTGTGTATGAATTGCTCATACACAGTCCACCCGATGGAAAGTGCCACGACTGCTTAGGCATCCGTAATCAACGCCAGATAAAATTAAAGTCCAACCAGAGCTTGACCACACACACGTATGTGCCTGGTATGTCTACCATGCCGTGCTCTTCAAATCAGAATACAGAAAAGCAGTGCTTAACGCTGATGTTGTTGTGTGGAACTACGGAACTACTCCTATCGTCATCCACCTATCCAACAGCTTTTTCAATTCACATAATATAATGCACGTATGTGACAAACGTATGTAAAAACTTGCTGTTACATTTAATGTTCCACCGGTGGGCTCGATTTTCTTCCCACTACTGGGACAGGATAAGAATATATTCTATCAAGTTGTTCTAATGTCCTCATTAGAGCAATTTGATAGAATCGAGCACACAAGGAGTTTAAATCAAAAATTGGAGCATCGAAAGTACTCATCCCGTACTGTTATTGTTACATACCTTTATGTAACAATAACGAAATATCTAAAAGTTGCATACTTCCGGTATAATAAACCAACTATTATTATACTAGAACACAATGTTTTTAAAAATTAGAATTTTCAACAGCTAGATTTTTTCTCTCTGGAGCATAAAGTATGTAATTACTTACCATTAGTTATCATTATCGTATCATACTTTGCTTTTATTTTCATGAAAATTATAGAACCTGTATTTTCTAATGAGTAATACTTTGAAATTTTACAGAAAATTCAATTACAAATGCGAGTGGAGACGCGGGCAGAATGTAGTTATTGTATTATGGAAGTTTAATAAACGCTCGCGTAGCCGCGAACGTAAAGCTAGTACTAAATAAGGTTCCTGTTGGATAAGAAATGTCTGACGTCTCTAACAACCTTAACACTCACATTTCCTATTTTCAATGCTAAAACTCTGCTAAAGTTTCCGAGACAGGTTTATATTTGTATGGAATAAATTGTTCGGCCACGTCTTGCGGCATCAATTTGTAGGATTTAAGGGTTATCTCAAATAGAGATATCTTACTTCGTGCTATCAGAGTAACAAGAATTATAGATCGGTTTCGAGGTAATCGAACTGACATCTATTATAAAGATGTTTTCCTTCGTACTCGTAGATAAACGTTGTCGGTTGCTAAGATTTAAAGACTTAATTGAACAATTATTAAACTAAGTATTCTTTTTGGAAACACGAATTTAAAAATATTTTGTAAGTAAAATGTTAATTATCCGAAGACCTCCAATGTTCATGTTGGTTATTCGTTTCGTTTTCTTACATTTTAAATTACAATGTTTATATAAGTATTTTGTGTTTTATAATGTGGTAAATGAATTAGAATATTCCTAGTGAGTAATTGTATCATATTTTGCGGTTACAATGGCATATAAATTTTCTGTATAGTTAGCTCAGCGGCATACAAACCTTGTTCATATTATCATAACTCCTAATCATCGTTCGTAAACTTCAACTAACTTGTTTATAGCAGTTTGGCGTGAGTTAGAAACCACGAGATGAACTAAACGCAGCGTTGTTGAGCTGAGTTAGTTGCGACACATTAAGCCTTGGTATGTTTTATTTCTTTAGTTCCTATATGGGAAAAAATTATACATTTTAGTTATGAAAAGTTTCTCAAAATATATGGCAAGGTTAGGTAGGTTATGGTATGAATTTCAGACATAGGAGGCTTTAAGATCCCATATCAAATCATGTACCTCTACTTCTGCTATGTGACGTCATATGAATCTTAATAATCTTATTTGGCATATTGTAAATTAAATGTACCTACGTTTACGTTTTTACGGGCTTTTCATTCGAGGAATTCAACCAAATTTAGATATTTTTTAGAATAGAGAAGTTATCTGTTTTAGAATAGGGTGTTATAACGTGCGTCTTTGATACTATGAGGTAGAGTTAGAGTCGTAGACGACGTATTAATCAAGAAATTTTACTTATATAAATGGGAAAGTTTGTGAGGATGTATGTGTTTCTTATTCTTTCACGCAACAAGTACTTGTCGAATTTGTTGAAAAATGGCGCACAGATAGTTTATAACCTGGATTAACACACAAGATACCCATTGCATTGTATAGGTACCTGACCGAAATGGCCGGAGAAGCGGAATAATCTAGTAAATTAAAAGTTACTTTTTTTAAATTGCAACTAATAATAAAATTATTTAAATTGTGTAAATTCTAGAGGATAAAACAGAGAAGATAAGACAAGAAAGAATTAGTGTAACACGAGCAATGTGCGCTAAGTCGTAAACGGAACTTAGAAGTACACGTCAAAGTTTGGGCCGTGACGGTTTGAAATGCAACAACTTCCAACAGAACACTTTAAAAAGTGCTTTGAACGGTGTAAAGAATGAAATGGAAGAAACAGGTCATGAAAAACTCATATACCTACTTGGGCACTTAAACGCCGTATTCAAAGTTGGCTTGTCATAACATTTTGTAAACAAGTACAGTTTTGGACTTGAACAAATATAGTTTCGAACTGTGAACTAACTTTGATATTTTAGAATAAGATTATCTTGTCACATTTTAGGCTGTTTTGTTAATTCACTTGTGAAACTAAACAGGAACTATAATGTTTCTATTTAGTGTTGATGCTATTTATACGGTTATGTTGTATCTTATTTATTATTGTATATCAAGTGTTTTTCATTGGAATGTTATTGTAATATATTCACATTTATCTTGTATTACTACTGTCAGTATGTATTCTTTACGTTAGTAGATCCGTCTAACCAGTCTTTTGAGGTACACTTCTGCAAATACGCTTCTTCTAATGGGGTTTTTGTCAGTGTACACCGCGTCTGGCATGCGTGTTGGTGACCGCAGTGGGTGTTGATGTCACACAGGAAGCTTTCGACATCTGCGGAAAGAGTTGTGTTATTCAAGACTTTGGCATTTGCGTAAATATAATGCTCTAAAAGGTAACAAATATCTAGCAATGACGCAACCGTTTCATTTACTATTTCCAATTTCCCGATACTATTTCCAATTACAGGAAATCAGATTTTGCCTGAAGCTGTATCGGATGTACGTAACCACAATTGAAGATCGAATATACGTTGTCAGTTGCTGTCAGCCAGTTGGATTTCAGAGTAATTCGTTGATTGTATATCAGAATTGATAAAATTACCTGAATATCTGCAATACTAGAATCTTATGATGGAATTTTAGTACTAAAAAGTAACCGATTTATATATTTTTTTGGTTTCCAGATACCCCGATTGTAAATGAATCTTTGCGCTACTGATAAGCCATTTACTTTTTGAAAATAGAATTTAAAATGCACCTCTTAGACAATAGAGAAGCCTTGAAGAAGTTTTTAATTTAGTGCTCTTGAAGACTTTTGAATACCTCAATACCTATGAATTTATTAAAGTAAAAGTAAATAAGCAGATATGCTATATTTTTAGGATTACGACTACAAGAAATCGAAATATACTTTTAGACATGGGTCTAAAAATATATTTTTGTTCCTTTTAATTAGATTTCTTGTAGACCTACGTTTAAAAGTATATTTAGATTTCTAGTAATCATGCTGAAATTTGGACAGTATATGTAATATATACATATATAATTACGATATGACTAGCAACTTGAACAGAAGTTGCCTTGTACTTTGCCCGTCCGTGAGCCGTATCTTGCACTATATGCAAGGAAGCCGGGACTGAATTTATGAGAGTGACATCCGAAGGAGGTCAAGAGTCAGCATTCATTTGCTCCGCAGTAATTTATAACATAGCTGCTAAACTGCATAAACACAATTTGAGTCTGTTTCGGTAATTTTTTGTGCGTAACTTACAATGATAGCGCTCCGTTTACACAAAAAGAAATGCTTTAATACAAAATATTTCTGTACACAATGATAACATGAACCCACTCACATCCAGGTGCATCTATATTTTTATATTAGACATCCTAGAGTTATCCTCATATAGTCTGGTTCCAATACTGGAGATTGAATAAGAAGCCTGCCTCTGTAATATATACGAGGAACTTCTTAAGATAGTTTCATCCATTCCTAACATTATCTCGAATAGGCAAACTTTTTAAATAAATATTCAGTTAATCATGTTTCAATGCTATGAAAACATTCCTTTGAAAATTTTTAGAGATTACAATTTTATAATATTAATATACAAATAGTCAATAGTCACTTAGTCAGTAGTTTACTAGTAGTTTAATCTACAAAAACTATTCGTTAGCTGGATGTTTAATTAATTTAAAATATTTTACTTCTGGGTGGTAAAGTTACGACATCCAAAATAGGAAATGGGTCGAGAGCCTTATTCAGTTGCCCCGCAGTAATTTATTCCAGGAGATTCTGGTCCCGGTGCACAAACACGGGTAATTTAATGACACGTCTACGAGATGAATGAATTTAATTTGCACTGTAAAAATTCATGTATATTCTACGATTTTTTTTGGAATTTTCTGTGTCAGCTCGTATGTTTTTAACCGACTTCGGAAAGTGTGGTTCTCAATTTGATGCGTATTTTTGAAGTACTGAGTAGCAAACGAGCATGCAGTTCACGAGGTGGTAAGTGGTAACTCTTGCCCATTTATATTAATCACCAATTCTAAAGTTGTTTAAAGATGCATTTCCACTTGTGAGGACTACAAAGATTGCATTGTAAGTCTGTACTGTCACCCGCAAAACAATCGAAAAAATATAGTTTTTTTTTTTTTATTATTTATATTTAAAAACATTTTAGCAATTAATTAAAACCTTATTATTTAAGGTATTTGGTGTTGAAATAGACAAAATAATGTAACATACACTATGATTCTTATGTTATGCTCAAAGCAATCAATTCCTTCGGGAATGCCTTTAGGACGATCACAAAGTAAAGCATGTCCGAGGCAGTGCAGACAGATTACATGCGCGTCGTTTATATTAGAACAAGGAATATTTACTCCATTGTTTATAAAATAACATATTATCAAAATTCCACAATGATTATAACAACTATATTTTGAGTAACTTCGATTTTTTTTCGAACCCAACACAGAAAACCCTTTGATATCCATTAACCTAACTAACTTTGATATTCAATAACATAATCTAACCCTAAAAAATAAGTAATTGGCCATTTTAGGGCGTCAGCCATATAGGAATTAGGATGACGTCACAAGAGTAATCATGAATTATCATAGAAATTAAACGTGAATGCAGAAAAATCTGCTTATTCAGTTATATTATATTGCAATGTGACCTTCACAAGTTAACCAACTAACACGGAAAGTTCAATAAAAGTTTCTAAAAACAATAATAGGAAGCTCTTAATAAAATAAATCTGAAAATTAAAACAAAATAGCAAATTATAATTATAATAATTTCGTTCTATTTATTAAATATTATGTTTCAAAAAACACTTCACAAAGGCGAGGACACGGGTGAGAAAACTGAAAGAATTAAAAGGATTTTGAATGTAACGTGCTATTTTTAACCGACTTCCAAAAAGGTTTTTTTAGAACCTTCAATACGTTCGACTGGATGAACCGATTTTGACAATTTTCTGACAAAGGCATCCATGAGAAAACCACAAAAGTCTTAATTTTGCATTTAGTGTGTGCGCGACAAATGGACGAATAACTCCGCTCCTACCGAGCCAATTCTCATGAAACTTGTAATGAGCATTAGGTATTTAAGATGAAATGATATAATTAAAATAACATATATTTAATTTTTTTTTTTACTTTTCTGTGCCGGAAGAAGAAAGAAGAAGAAGTCGGTTTCTATTTATTGTTAAAAAAATATCATCTATATTCCTATATGTACGGCAATGAACGCATGTTTGAGATGGGAGTTCTCCATTAATTTGAACGACACACAAAATAAATAAAACATTTTTATAGTTTAATTGACGTCACTAAATTAAGTATTCCGATAACGTTCAGAGATTTGGGATGTTTCACAATTCAATTTATTGTATTTTCGGCCCTGTTCTAGTTTTAAATTAAACAATTAATATTTGATCCATTAAAATTTTCAATGGAAGTCATTTTCAATTAGCCTGATTTTATAATTAAAACCTCTTCAAATTCAGCTCTCGCATACAGATGAGAAGCGTTCTAATTAATATGTTAGCTAAATAATTACCTGTTAAGTTAATTATTCCATATAATTATAGATAACGGGATATTGTATAAATATCTTCGTAACCGTTATACAAGGTGGAATGTGGTCATTACCACGTTGATACAGGAAATTAATTTGCAAATGGTGGTACATTGTTGGGCGGGGTCATCTACCTGTCAATTACATCGAGCAAACATCAATGCATTCCGGCATTCCTGTTTGAAGGTAATAGAGCTTGTGTAATTATTGGGATAGGACCTCAGGTCTATGGGGCATCGCAGTCGCATTATCCAAATATTCTCAGACGTATATGCTAGATATATCTATTTAACTACATTTAATGACTTGACTCTCGTACATTTTCCAGGCTAGCGTCAATTTAGAAATTATTATTATTTGACGACCCGCGTGGCGGAGTGGTCACAGTACTGGTCTGCCACGCAGTGGGTCTCGGGTTCGATCCCCGGCCAGACAGACATCCGAATGATGAGTTTATTTTTCTGTTCTGGGTCTGGGTGTTTGTGTATACGTCTTTGTGTGTCCATGGCACCCACGACACAGGAGTGTAGAAACCGTTTATGTTTATGAATGTAGAAAGCGTTTATTACAAAAGGTAAAGGTAAAGGTCTCAATTAAAAACAATTTGTAAGATTTTAAGGTTTGCAAGTCTTTAAAGTTAAACAACCAACAATCACTCGAAGGTGCGAACCCTTTGTGGTTTGGTTCTGGAGACACCACCGCCACACCTATTTCTGGGTACAACAGCAGTGCGAGCGCTCTTCTGGTTTGAAGGGTGTGGTAATGAAAACATACTTATCTGAGGAATTTCAGCATCAGTGTAAGTGCCTTGTAATTTTAGGGATAGCAACATATCTGTGATCGATTTGAGGTAGGGTTCTTATTTTATTTGGGGTTACTTATAGATGTCCATGAGCGGCAGATAAACCATCAAGTCTATTGCATGCTCGTCTGATACTTCTATACAAAAACATGAACAAAATAAAAATCGACCCAGTGTTGGATTTACGCTAAGGATAACCTTATACTACGTATATAAATATGTAATATGCTAAACGAAACAAAATACATTGTTTTGGAAAATATATAATATGTAATACAAATATATTGTATAACTGCATGAGCTCTTAATCCGCGAATCTCACTACAATTGCCATATTATAAGCAAAACAATACGATGTAAAACATATTAAATTATTACACTTTACTCTCACACGATCCATTTATTTAACTCAAAAAAGAAAAACATGTTTCCCACACCTTTTTAGAATATATTTTCTCTAACACAATTTCTTGGATTTCCATAGCATCCTATCCAAGGAACCGATATCTGTACAGACGGGAATGCATTTTGCGTGGGGTGTGAGGTCAATAAGCGGCAGGGGAAGTTTCCGCCCTTACAACTGTCAACTCAAGTTATTCACCCTACGTCAACTAGGGTTAAGAAGTTATCGCCGCGGCTCAGTACGAAAAGCAATAAAAGACTTTGCATTTGCTGCCGATTTATTCGCTAAAACGAATACAGTTGACATCTTTGAAATGTTATTGATACTATAGGAATTTTCCTCTTAGAGTAACTTTAAGATGTGTGAAAAGACAGTTTCAGTTGATTGATAGCCTTACTTTCTTATAATATCAAGTACCTCAAAAGTAAAAGGTATTTTTGATAAAATTGGTTTGGAAAACGACTTTAGGCATCTTGTGAGTCGTAATTCGTGAATATTATAAATGCGAAAGTCTGTCAGGATGTTTGTGTGTTTCTTACACTTTCACGCAAAACCTACTGGTCGGATTTCACTTAAATTCGGTACACAGATAATTTATGACCTAGATTAACAGATAGAACAATACTACAGATAGATAGAGCGGAGCCGCGGGAATAAGCTAGCTATATAAATCACCAACATATTTACTATTAATTAAGGAAACGGAAAATAAGAATATATGCGTTGAATTATATTTTGCGCTACCGAGACAGTTAAGTTATATTACGTTATGTTAAGAAATGTGAAATATTAGAGAATATTACTGCATTAATAACAATTGGCGGAAGTTTCTATCACGCTATCGAAAAGCTGTAGTGCGCTTTAGAAGTTCCAGTTCCCAAACCTATTGCAGCTTTCTTACATGTACCCGAACATACTTGTTTCAGCCCGTGTCTACGTCCGCATTAATTGGCCTTATTTAACTTCGTCGTATTTTCTGAGATATTTTATGAGCGCGAAAAAAATAATATATACAAATATTTGCATACAACATGCTCATAAACTACGTTAGATTTTAACATTAAAACTAATGAAGTTCGTTAATTAGGTAGCGGCTTATTCTCGCCAATCATCGTGTTTCTTGGGTAAAATTAGTATAGGTACATTAGCTAAAGTACAAATTGAACATATTGATTTTGCACATATGTTCTTTATATAGGGTATGTGCACTAATAAAATAATCCTGGAATTTTAGGAAGTTAAATTTGTATTATTTTAAGATTAAAATTTATGCGTACAAAGTCGCGACCAAAAACTAGTAGTTATAAAGAACCATAGATAATATTAAATAATTCTAAATATTGGTCCAGTTTCAAATCCAAACAATGATTGTGTGTTATAATCACCATTTCAATTAGTTTGAAATATTATGAGGATAATAGTTTGCTTTACTGACGACGGAACTTGAGAAAAAAATAGCAATTATCTACAACTGCATTACCTACTCTTATACATATAAAATTAATGATAAAATAAATCACGATCATAAAAAAGAAGAAAATAAAGGCGAACTTACGTGTTATATTCAGAAGGCCTTTTTTAATATTTAAGTCGGTTTATCAATTATATGGAATTAATCTCTAGCTATTCTTCTTGCACCTTGAATTGAATATAGTTGGCGTTTACCTATATAACAGCAATAATTATAACACCTTAATTATAATGCATGCAATCTAGTATTAATGGAATAGTAATTATATTGATAGAACATACCGCACGTATAATCCCCGTTGCTAATTACCGTATCATCCGATATCAAACACATCATTTAATCCTGAACCGGGATTATTTCGTGTAAATCAGGAATCAACACTCAATTACACTGATTACATACGCGATTAGTATTAGAGGAATTAAATAGAAGCAAAGTTAGATGACTCTAGTAGCGTTAACAATGGCTAGTTAAAAGCAGGAGTCATAGGCGAATTGTTTTTATCCGACTGCGTCAGTAGTAGGGATAATGTTTTTCGAGCGTGTATGTATGTGTGTACATTTTTTGGCAATCGCTACAGCCCAAATATTGTGATGGATTGCGAATAATATAGGATATATCATTAGAATAGTTTGCAGAGTGACAGACATTATAATGAAAAAATGGGTGATGTAAATAGGCAAAACAAGGTTTTTTTAGTATCATGACAATTTGGGTATCACATGAAAGCTAGTAAATATAATATTCCAATTCCAAATATATGTATATTAACGTTGCTGAAGCGGGCGGAGCTGTGGGTATGACCTAGTTTAAAACAATTTGACGTCGAATATGATCATCATTAAATAGATGAGGAAACAGTTTATAAAAATCCAGAAGGTATGTGAAGCTTGACCTTTGTCAACGTAAAGTAAATGTAAACAAAAATATCATTTTTATTCTGCGTAGGGACCGTAGACTCAACAGAGATAATGGTACTAATAAACAGACCATGGTAGATAATAAACAGAACAATTCTCATTACGGCCGTTGTGTGTCTAGTTTCCGCTAAAGCTCGACCTGGAATGCATCCCTGCGCATATTAATCTTAGGTGTGGGAAATAAAGTTCCCAGGTCGCCTGATAAAGGATGAGTTCCAACAATAGCTATGGAATGTATCTACGTAAATATGAAGAGAAAAAATGTTTTTGTTTTTGCTTGTAAAATGATTTTTTTCTTTTTTGTTTGCCAACCGAGGTTGACGAGGTTGTGTTTTTCAAAATTGTAATTGAAAAATAAGTTTATTGTATTACTGGGTGATACAATTATGTATCACCCAGTAATTTATTCTTCTGTTGCTAATTGCTTTAAAATATTAAGGGATTATTATTAAAGGCTTATTTAAACCTAATGTTTGATAAATGTAAATGTAAATTTTGTTTTTTTTTTCATTTTTTTCTATGAGGTTGAAGTAGCAAACAAGCTTGCAGTCCACCTGATGGTAAGTGGTTACTGCCGCCCATGGACATCTGTAAGCAACTTCATATAGAACTGGGTTTCTATCTGAAGTTTTATGGTGGTAGAACTCTTTGTGGTTCGTCTCCCGAAGCACCACCGCCACTTATTTCTGCCTCATAACAGCAGTGCTATGTGCTGCTGTGTTCTGGTCCAAAGGGTGTGGTAAGGGAGACATACTTTTCCGAGGCATTCCATCTTAGTCCTCAGGGGTAGCAACGCATCTGTGGCTAACCTTAGGTGAGACTTTGATCTTACCTAGGGTTGATTTCATATGTCCATGGGCGGCAGTAGCCACTTACCATCCGCTACTCCCATAATATAAAAAAAGTCGATCACAAATGCGTTGCTGCTCCCGCGGACTGAGATGATCGCCTTACATATAAGCGAGCCGGCAACCACACCCTTCCAACGAAACGCAATTTTTGCTTCACGCTAAAAATAGGTGTGGCGGTGTTACCTCCCCGGTCGAACTACACTGGTTCCACCAAATGGTGATGTTTTGTATCAATTAACATGAAGTAAAATGTCCATAGGTAATTGAAATATTTCATTCGACACAGTAAATATTTTGTTAGCTTTGTTTTTTTTCCTTGTTTGTTTATTATATTGATATTTTTTGTTTTCGTTGTTTATACATGTAGACATTAAAATAACATCCGTTAAAAATATGCGATTTTATCTGGAGAAAATGTAAAAAAACGAAGAGGGAGTATGAATCATGATACATCCTTTAATTAATGATGGGTTACAGTAGTTTAGCAATGCTAATGCCAAATGCTAATACATATATTAGAATTTGGATACTTATAGCGGAGGTATGAATATTATGAATTATATTTTTACAAGTGATTGCAGTTCAGTAGTTTAAAAACTGACGAAATACATCTCTACAAGTATACGCATGTTACATGTGTGTCTTATGTTAATTGTAGAAATGGATTACATACAGTTATTTCTATTAGCTGGCATAAAAATGCCCATTTTATACTCAAAGTCACAAACGTGATTAAAACTATTTATTAACGAGTATATTTTTCAACATCCCTTCTTATGTACACTAACTTTTTTAGTATCAAACTACACTGGTGTTTTACCTTTATCAAGTAAGTAGTATTGTAAATGTGCACACAGCATTTTATTATT
>MOOZ01000899.1:83574-95496 GCA_002930495.1 Cecropterus lyciades | reverse complement strand
GTCGATTTACTTATACTAAAACGTCAAACCATACATCAGTGTGATCTGAAGCAGCTCAACCCAATGTTTCCCATGAGCTTACAGCGTACAAATGCTTCGCAAGGGAAATTCAATCGTATTACTCGTGGCCTAGTTATAATATAGTTTGAAGTTTCAAGTGGTGCTGGAAACCTCAGAACTTCATTAAGACGCCATGGTTTGCTCGTCGGTCAAAGTTAGGCTCTCAGACACACTCGAGTACCTCTAGAGAAGTTCTAGCCTCTGCAAGATGTCAAAATATTTTCGTTAAGATATTTTGCTTCGCGTTGGCTTAAGCGGTTTAGATGCTTCATCCGACTTTATTATTACTTGAAACTCATTTCGAGTAGAAGCTGGTTTAGAAGAAAAAAAAGTATTTAACAAATATGTAATTGTATAGATAGTATCATTTAAATTGTAGAATATTAAGATAATTATAATCGGTAGAAAAAGTTTATTCAATCTGATAGGCTTAATTTTTATTTAAGAGAATATTAGAAAATTATTTTTGTAGTGCTAGAAACCTAATTATCTGTTATAGCTGTTGCTAAATTGTAACTTCTGTCTTTTTGAATCTTTAACATCAGTGTATATGTTAATTTTACTTTATAAGCTGTTAGTATTATGCTTCGAGTCTGTAATGAAAAATAACGAAATGAAAAATAACATTTATCTTTTATAAGTCTGCGTTTTCGACAGATGTCCCGCTTTAATTGTCCTAATAAATACAATACCAAAATTTAATTAAGCGTAATTACGTTAACTAATTAAATATATTTAAGACACAGATCCCAAGGGGAAAGTACAGAGCAAATATAGCTTCCGCAGTTCGCTTCCGATCCCTACTAGGAATAACGGGGAATTCTTTCCGCATAGTTGTAAGAAAGAGGAGCGTCGAACTTCAAATTAAGATTCTTGGAGTTCCGCGCGAAGGGAGCAAGATTAATGAAGGATGGCACCTGAGGGCCAGCTCGCTAACGATAGCGGGTCAGAGGGTACTAACTGTTGAAAATAATAAAGGGAAAAATTCTCGAAATTATCCCGATAGTTAATGGTCGTCTTAGTAAGGAACTTTTGGCTTATAATTGTCATTGGATTAAAATAATAATGTCGTTATTTGTTGTATTTATTTACAATGTCTGTAATTTTTTTATTGAAGTAGCAATCTAGTACACTATTAATTATTTAAGTGATCAGATTAAAGTAGCATACGAGTGTGCAGTCAACCCATGAACACGTGTAAGAAACTTTATATAGAATCGGGGTTGTGTCTAAGACCAACCATACATGCATTGCCTCTAACGCTAAGGGCTAAGGTACAGCTACTTCATATAAAAATAACCCGGTAACCATACCTTTCCCCAAAAGCCCGAAACTAAATAATTATATTGCCGATAATTATGTTCCCGTTTAAAGTTAAAAATAAATGGGCACTTTATACACACACATAGCGTGTTCTTGGTGCCAAGAATATATTACATAATACAGTAGACGTGCAGATAAGCCTGAGAATGTCACAGGCTGGGGCTCAAACCATACCTCTTGGTGTCCATCCATACGATGAACATTTTACCACGTGGGTTGTCGTAAGGAGATATTTATTGCATTATATGTTATATAGTTATTCAAGCCGTTTATGATTTCATTAACAATTACTATACGATTTGACTAATTTTTCTATTGTCCTATACGAATACAATTTTGGGATTGCTTTGAATTCAATATGAATTCATAACACCTCACCTACCCTTTCTTATCTATTTGATGAGTTCATAAATAAATATCAAATATTTTTTCATCCCACGTGAGGTATATCCAGCATTAAATAATTTATTTATTTATGTACCTGTATGTTTGTGTACGTATATAACCAAATGTTTGATATATTTTGAAGAGTTTTATCAGAATCATTATAACCAATACCTACCAACGACTTACGATTTGTCACTCTCAATACCTTCATAAATAACTTTGAGCGTCCTAATTTACTTTTGCAAAGTTCACCTGTAGCGTATGAGCCTTTAGATCCATTCTGGTGCATTAGTGCGTTAATAAGACAATATGTAAGTGTCTCGAACAATGAGAATAATAACGGCATAATGGTGAATGAGAAAATAGCTCGTTGACTGCCTCTAGCCTGAATATCACAATGCGGCGCGACAACAATAGTGAACCTATATTCTGAAGCTCAGACTAACGGACTAAATGAAACAAAACTCTTTGGAAAATGAAACAAAAAATGTTTGCAAATTGAAAACGAATGGAGCTTTTTAATAACGCCCGGAAAAGGTATGAGTTATGTCGTCCCTAGATCGCAACTGTTGGTGTCTGTAATTGAGAGGGAACGGGGTTCTGAATGTATTGGTCTGCAACGTGCACATGACATCGATCCAGGTTTTAAAGTCCATTCACACGTACCAATGATTATCCTACTGTAGTGACTTAATTTAAGTAAGTAGGTAGTGGTTATGTTATGGTAGAGAAATGGTTCCGTACCACCGATTTTTTGATGTGAAAATTCTTTAGAAATTAGTGCTGGTTTGAAATTCGATGAAACGAAAATGCGTTACGAAAGTAGTTGTCAGCGCTACATTACAACTAGATGGCGCTGTACACCTGTCTGAATCACACTAACGATTTTACGTCGTAACTTGTATAAGAGCTTAATTTCTGTATATGCAAAATAATATGTCCGAATATGGGTTGCAGTGATTACTTAATCGATTTTCGAAGAAGCATAAGAGTTAATACTCTTGTGCACAGAAATATAAACTTGAGCCAAATTTGCCTTTAAGTTATTATTATTAAGATTCACATCTGCTGTGTGTGAAATTTGGGGTCATAGCAGATATGGAACTACATGCATTGTGAAGATTTAAAGTATCTATTACGGTTCATGAAATAAAGTCCTGTGACAGACGGACAGACTTACTTAACAGATATGGAATCCTAAAACCATGTTTAACCCATGATGTTGTTGTCGATCATCGAGTTATTGTTGCGACATGGTCAGTATATGGGATGGAATGGCAAGTGACAAAAATTGCTTAAGCAGTTGCATTGTTAAGTGATGTAATTAAGGTTACGTGTGAATAGGAAGTTAGTCCAGTCGACAAAAGAACAAAGTACGAATTAAACTTTGAGTGCGAAGTATGTTCTATTGTGAATAGACTGTGAACTCCTTCAACTTCAGGTTTTAAGGTTGATGCAATTACTTCGCTGGAGCAAGTTAGCATGAAAAGTTTAACGTTAAACCATGCAATTTAAGAAATAGGATGCACTAATTTGATTACTTGTTCTTGAGGACAATAAATGTGAAAGTTTGTGAGGATATATGTGTTTTTGTTACTCTTTCACGCGAAAACTACTGATTGGATTTAGATGAAATTTATCACACAGATAGTTTGTGGCCTGGATTAAAACATATCTGGAACTACCGTTATACGACTCAAGCGGACGAAGCCGCGGGAAAAATCTAGTACAGTAGCACGTCTGGGTTTTTTTCTGAACAAATATTATACTTGAAGTAGAAGTACCTAATCAAGTACAGTAGCAATAATATAAGTACTTTAATGTACTAATAGACGTAGTAAATGGATATTACTCTACGTAACATTAAAGGGTTACTGTTACTAATGAACATTTGTGATATGGAACAAATATTAACCCAATACTGTTTAAAGATATATTCGTCAACTTCTTAGTTTCCCACTGTTAGACATAGATGTTCTTGTTTCAGATTCAGAAAAATTGAACCATATTTCACCAAGTATTAAGTAGTAAGTGATTGCTCATTGATGGACCACACAGGTCCTAGTTATTTTCCATGCACCCATACTGACAACTTGCAGGCATATTGTTGCTGTCGTGCAACAATATGCCTAGTAAATAGCATTGCTTCTTGCTTCTCTTATTACTGTTGTATTATGACTACGATAGAGTGGCCAACTGCCTTGCGTCGTGTCGCTTGTAGTCGTATGGTGGTTGCGATTATGTCAGTATCGTGAGGGACGGCAAAATGTGGCAAATAAAATAAAGCACCATACGCAACATAAACAGTGTGCAAATGCTTAGTTTTATTTTGCCGGCAGTCACGATACTGACAACATCGCAACCACAATACGACTACAAGCACATCAGATGTTGGCAGTATCGTGACGGACGGCAAAATGCGGCAAAATAAAACTGGTTGGGCAGTCGCGTTAGCGTGTAGTATCGTTGTGGTGTGGTTGTGGTTACGTGTGAATAAGCACTTAGAACTTTGTAAAAAACTTAGGAATATAGGTTCTAAAATTTCTGTGTACAAGTATGTTTACCTTTATCCTTAAAGTCACAGTGGGTGGAGGCAAGGGTCACTGCTCAGATACAGATATGGCTACTTCTAAGCTCTAAGCTGTAACTTTTGACACAAGTCTTACCGTGCCCTTTTGAACCACTGCCACAGTAAACCATTAAGAGTTCTACTGCCTTTAAAATTTAAAACTGGTGCGCCGTTTTTATGACTTTTTGCATGTCAACCGTAAGCTTTATGGTCGCAATTATTGCTGGAATTCTAAGGATCGATCCACACTTTTATCGTAGTTTTTTCTATAAATATATTATTTATGATTGTACCGACAGGTCAATGTAACACTCGCAGTAACAGTCTAAAAACAGAGATTTTTACCTTGTTGTATGTTATAATAATATTCGTTGTTACTTTGTGGAAATACACGATAACAACCGGAGTTGGTCCTCCATGTCGTACGTTTTTAGTGTTCCCATCATTATCAAGACGATACATAAATCATTGTTTTATGAAACATCGCTATCCGTGCGGTGGAACGTACATAGATGAGAGTCGTAAGGGAGAGTATAAATCCATACATCTATACATATAAGTAAAATTGAAGTGTCTGTTTGTAAAATCAAAATAACAAAATTGGTAAAATCAAATGCATATGGAATTATCTGTATACAATACTGATAACAAAACATCTATTAAAAAAAAATTGTCTGTTTGTCTGTCTATCTGTTTGTCTGGATAATCTCGAAAACTACTGGACCGGTTTTGCCAGCACTTTCACTTTCGGATAGCTGATATTATAAGAAGTAACTGAGCTACTTTTATTTTAGAATAATAGTTGGTTCTTCGTAAAAAAAATTAAAACATAAGACATCGCGGACTCTACGCGATTATGTCAGTTGCTAACTGAAACAATGGTATTTCGTTAAAATTTTGGCTATATATAACTATGTCAGGTTATATTTTTTTAAACGCAGGTATTATCGCGGGGCTCAGCTCGTTTCATCATATAAAATTGTATTTAAGTCTAGGTCTTCATTGACACAGGAGTAGAATAATCAACCGGAGTGAGAGGAGACGACAAGGTCTATCATAATAGTGGGGAACGACCCTAAGCCCAATTTATAGCTACAATCACAGTGTGACGGTGTTGTATAACGTCGTTGTATCTGATAGGTCTCGTTTGAATAACGACTTGTGAAGTAAAATCCCTGGTAACTTTAGCCTAGTTTGTTTGACAAAGTCCTTGCTAAGAAATCCTTTTTAACAAAGCCTCTTCTAGGTTTCTTTTAGTATTTCTTTGTGTGTGTTTTTTTAGAAAGATTTACCAAGAGTCTTATTTGAGGGAATGTTTTTGAACTGGAATCAAAACTTACCTAATACCGTTACTCCACCTCTGGTTTATAGCAACAGTGTAGCGCTGTTATGTTTCGGTTGGAACAATGTTTTCACAGTCCAACTACTTAGTGGAACTTTTAATGTTTCAGTAATTTAAATATAATATCGGCTTAACTTTAAATTAGAAATGTTTATCATTGCTTAAATAAGTTCGATAAGAGATAAGTCAGATGACTTTATATTATTATTTATAAAAAAATGATTTAATTAAAACAACAGTGTAGTGTGCGCCTTACAGGTACTACATTATTGATCGAAACGAAACGTTTCGATCAAACCAGAATGCCATCATTCGTTTCAAAGTTTCTATACTTTCATTAACTAAATATTAAGTTAAAGTTAGGAAAATTTGCAAATTACTTTTGTAATCACAAGTAGCTACACATATGTATGTATCACTAAACATGAAAATGTTAAAAAATCGACCAATATATAGTCTACAAGTACAACTACACGAAAAGCAAATAAATAGGAGCACGTTCTTTTTGTTACGTTACTTTGTTTCAGCAAGACACATTTTATAAAGAAATACGTATAAAGAATAAGTAGTATCAGGCTCGCTGGCTTCAAAACAAGGGATGCTCAAAGACGGTACGCTTTCAACATCTCATTTCGTGAGAAAAACAAGACAATGCTTTTAAGCGATTCGTCTAATGCAGGAGGGTCCATGGTCTATATTTTATATTACGTGTATGGGATTTTCCAAACTGTAGCCACGGAAGGAAACCATTATGCACCCTCGTGGTCGTTTAAAGTGATTGTCTGTTTAGGTATTTTTTGGTTATTTATTACAAAGGGTTTGCAGGATTATGATTTAAACATTTTGTTTCATTGCAATGTCGCAAGTCGGCATGGTGTGGTCAATTTATATGATTGTATTTATAATTTGTCAATTTCTATTATATTTATTGTAAGCTCTTTATACTAATAAAAACAATATGTATATTAGTATAATAGTATAATGCTTTAATTCTTTCTAACAAACTAGTAACATCGTTAAAAACATTAAAACAAAAAAAACCGACTGCTTAAAACGAAATTTTTGTTCATAGAATATATATTTAATTTTTACGTTTATATGAGTTTTTGTTAAAAAAGTCAAGTAAAAGTATTATAATATACATATTTTTAGATTGGTCTATTTACTAGCTTTCATTTGATACCCATATTGTTGCAAAAGTAAAACAAGTCGTCCCTCCTCCCCCTTTTGCTCTATTTTTAGGCGCCATTTTTAAAATTTATATACCAGTATAGTAGTAGTCACAAACTGTCAAGCCGTTTGGGCTGTAGCACATGAGCGCTGTAGCGAAAGAAATGGACATACATACAAACGAACATACATAAGCTCGAAAAACATTACCCTCCTTCTGACGTAGTCGGGTAAAAAGCCTTATACTACTTTAATTGTCTCCTGAGTTTATTAAGAGTTTTTTTTTTATAAACATGAATTATATTCTAATTCCATATTATAAATGTATACAACACCATCTATGATTGCATTAAAGAATTAAAAATGATAAAATGGTGTCATTATTTCTTTGAACCCACGTGGCACTCCCGCGGCTAAACCGATTTTATTGAAATTAGCAGTATCGCACTGTAGGGAATCGCACACCTTCTGCATAACAATTTTATTCATATTTAAAACTGGATCTTACTTTTCACTGAAGGCTTTTTAAGTAATACGACTTTGTGAATTGGTCATTTATTGTTCGTATACATTTTTTTCTGTTTAATTCAAGTACCAACTGACCATGAAGTCCACCTGATTAAAGGTGGTGTCCACCAGTGGACTTCTGTAACAAACTTCGTATAGATCAGGGTTTATATTTCAAATCAATCACAGATGCGTTGAACTCCCCAGGATTCAGATGGTCACCATTTGAGTTGATAAGAATTTCGCCAGATATTTAAGTCAGCTAGCTTTCATACTTGCAACTTTATCAAAAATATCTTACACCTTTTTCTTCCTGATTTAAGAGAAGATCATGTGAGCGAGCGATTTTACTATCAATCACAAAGACAATAAATAAATATAGATAAACAATATTCGGTGAGCACTTACTCAACTTCACGTTCAACTTGTTGACAGGGTTCAGAAAAATTTAAAACAAATTAAAAAGTTCGTCGACAACGTCACTTATCCTTCCCTTTGATCGGAAATTTTCTTATTAATAATTTGCATGTTTATCGACATTCTTGTAGGGCCTATGTAAATTTGAGCGTATACCTCCATGATTTATATTGTAATAAATGTCGTGAATCACTAGGCATCGTGACTGCACGTAATTGCTTTGCCAATCGAATTAATTTCTTCGGTCAGTACTTTATGGTGCAGTTTTTGTAATTGATTCCTTTGGCAGATCAATAAGTCTAAATGCGCTTTTATGCGCGTTATGTTTTCGAAAGTTTATAAGTCTTTCTGTGTTGCTTGTTTTGTTTTTATTAGAGTAAGATTAGTAGAAACATGTGCATGGTGTAAGGCCTATTTGGTTAAGCGAGAATTTTTAGAGATTTTTTGAGTTAATATTGTTTACAAATTTGAGAATTGCCCTTTATATGTTATTTTTTATGTTTTTCTGTATTACGCTAAATTATCGTTTTGTTAATAGTTAATGAATATTATCTTACGAATATTGAGAGTATCAAATACATTTATAGTTTATGCATTTTTAATTAAGAAAATCAATACAGATTTAAAAGTTTGGTCTTCTATAGACGAGCGCTAAGTTTACATTTATTATTCAGTGTTATTCATATTTTTGCCTAAGCTCCTATATATCTATCCTTTATAAAAATAAATTGAAAAACTTTACAGACAACCTAAATTAAGTTTGAAATACTATTGCCTCACAACTTATTTCTCGGTGTTTTCAGGTAAGTTCACGTGAGACCCTTTTATTTTTTTTTTGTCTTAAGAATACACTATTCCAGTAACATTGAATATGAGATAGTATTATAAAGTTGTATCAAAAATATTTTAGTCATCACATACCATTGATCAGACACACGGTTTTAATAACAATAAGAATTTTTGATTCAACTTTATAGACGTCGATAAGAAAAATCAGTATGTAATTCAGTATGAATTTAATATATGAATAACTTCATATCTTAAATTTAGGGTCCAATGTTTAATTCTAGACATAGTCCACTTTATGCCGTTATAACATTAGTTATAATTTATTTAAACTGCAACGAAACAGATCTCAGGGAAATCTTCTTGCCTGACAGAACTTCATAATTTTCTTCCAAAAATGTTTTCCACTGTGGATTTGGCTGGCATTTTCGGCTGACTTTCTAATCGATCCTATGTAGGACATCTACCATCGTAGATTATCCTTAAACAATAGTGAGTACCCGTAACATATTAAAATGTATCAATTCCGCGATAATATTAGTCTAAAATCAATCTTACTAGTGGATGTTTAATGGATTGATTATATAGGTATCATGTATACTCAAGTTTCATTTTCATACTTAAAGAAAGATAAACCTACCGCTATTGTATTTTATAACGTCATTTTTGTATGCCAAAACCCAAACACCGTACCTTTGGTTAGTGCCTTTATTGTACTAAAAGGTAATGATGTCGGGTACCGTTTCAGCGGATGGTTGAATTTCAGAGGAAGAGTAATATTGTTGAGGTTTTATGGGTGTATAGATAAGGTAGAGTGGTTAGCATGAATTCTAAGTAGGTACTTGATTTTAATAATAATTATCTGTGTTTCTATTTCGAAGTTGTACGACTTATAATGTATATAAAGTTTTTCTTAATGAAAGTAAGCAGTATGACTAATATGGCCATGTAGTCAACTTCATCAAGTTGACATCAAGTTATCATCAACTATATGGTCACGTAGACCATATAGTTGATGATAGTACCTTAGTATGATCATATTAGAAATTTATTTTCGACTCCAAACCCGATCCTAATTTAAGGTCTACACCGCGGTTGTAAGGCAGGCATAAACCGCCTTATTCCTATAAGTTAGCTACGCATCAATGGTCTATGTCAAACACTACAATTTTCGTTGTTCGTTACAGATGTCCGTCAGTAGTACCACCGGTAGATGGCGTGGATGATTAATAATGCAGATATCGAAAATATAGTTTTACTATCTGCATTTGTGTTTCCTTTTTCACTGTAGTTTCTTTCTGAAGTCAATCAGAAATGCGTTGCTACTCCCGAGGACTAATATGGTTGCCTCACATGAAAGTTAGGGGGCAACCATATTCTTCCAACGAAACGAAAGACCTGCTACACGTTAGAAATAGGTGTGCCCGTGGTACCGGTCGACCAGGTTACATAAATTTTCAAGATACATGGTTCTCTTATTGAAGAAAAGGCATTCTGGATACAGAAAATGAGAAATTTGCCCAACAACCACCTTGCGTAATTATATTAGAAAGTGGTATTAGAACTATTTAGTGATGAAGTATTACTCTAACCTAATTTCTTATTCATAATGTAAGGTCGAATCTCGACGGCAAAGTAATTTCGAGGTCTATATAGCTCTATTCCCCGGTGAGGCACTGAAACACCCTCGTTGTGGCCAATATCTAGGATTTCATGTTCGCTTAAATACGAAACAGGCACTTCGTTCAATGTTACACGCTCAATCTGGGTGTTGAAGATCGAGATACTTTGGATTTTACTCCACTATATATATTTTAGTATACTGTGGTATAAAACTACTTATCATTTTACTATTATATTTACAACTTTTGCATGCAGTATGAAAGGTGGTAGAACGAGATAGTTTTCTAGAGTGAGATTTGCGTTTCAATGGATGGGTGTGGTTGTCGGTTCGCTTTCATATAAGGCAGCAATATAAGTCCTCGGGGTAGCAAAGCATCTGTAATTGACGGATTCAGTTACAACCCCTGTTTTGGATAAAGTTGTTTACAGGTGTCCATGGGCGGTAGTAGCCACCATACCTTGGACTGCATGGTCGTTTGATAATTCAATCTTATTATAAAAAATGGTTAACGGTTTGACGACCCGCGTGGCGGAGCGGTCACCATACCGGTCTGACACGCAGTAGGTCCCGGGTTAAATCTGAATGATGAGTTTAGGTTTCTGCTCTGGGTCTGGGTGTTTGTGTATTCGTCTTTGTGTGTCCATGGCACCCACGATACAGGAGAAAATCCTAGTGTGGGGCTATGAGTGTAGAAAGCGCGCGTTAATGAAATTATAGGTTTTCGTTTTTGTTGGTACCTAAACCCTTGTCATTTATTTGAAAATATCATCTTTTTATGGAGACACCCGTACACGACAATAGAGCAGATGCAGTTTTTGAATAAAAATAAAAACTATGATATTAAAACAATCTAAATATAATTATCTAATAACATATATAAATTGCATGATATTGTGTTTGTATACGTTAATCTTCAAAAAAAAAAAATTACTAATTTTAAAAGTTAAAAGAGTTAAAAGAAATATTATATGACAATTACTACGCGAACCTACTAGTGTTTTATAGAAATTGATCTTTCATAACGATTTGCCTTTTTAACTGCTTATATCATTATTGGTTGCTTTTCATATTGAAATTTAACAGGCAAACGCTATCAAAACCATTTTGCAGGTGACTACAATTTGTTGCGTATGGATTTCAGGCGTTTGCCTTCACGTGTGATCGGTTAGGGATCGTGCCTATCCGCTTTGCTCGTTCCCATAACCGATTACAAGCTTACACGTTATCTGCAAACTGATCGGGTTTGCAAAAAGGGATATTCAAGAGAATCGTCTGGTTTAAATGTTTTGAATTCGTCCTAAGATCTCTTGAACTCTTTTTCTTCCAATACGGAAACCATTTGGTAATTTTCCACAAAGACATTTATTTAGTATTATTTTATGATTTCCGACTATTGAATGGAATGAATGCAGTAAATGTATAAAATTATAGATCGATTTAACGTGATACGTGTTTGGTTATACAACTCAGCACAGTTTGATGGTAAGACTTTCGAATTCCTCTGAAGTAGTACCCACAACACACTATTAATTCTGTCTTCATAGCAGTGACGGGCTGACTTTTTCATAGAGATGTATAAATGTTCATGGCAACTGCCCCTTAACAAGAGCATTGAGTTGTGCTAGTTTTATTATTATCTATACATATAAATAAAATTGAAGTGTCTGTTTGTAATATTAAAATAACAGCTTTTTACCAAATGCATATGAAAGTATATACGATACTGATAACAAAACA
>MOOZ01000899.1:63861-79402 GCA_002930495.1 Cecropterus lyciades | reverse complement strand
TAACATATAGGTTACTTATTAAAATGAAAATAATAAAAGGTTCCCGTGGGATAGTTATGTTTCTGTTTATAACATGGCTCGGAAAGAGTTTTTGCGCGACTACCACAGTGGTAGTCGCTTAAAGGTCAGAAAATGACATAGGCTACTTTTTATCTCGGAAAAATACACGCGTGCGGGAAACGTATTTAAAAAGACTAAAATGGAGATTATTAAAGGTATCAAATTTCGGTTAATGTATGTCACGTTACATTTCTTTTAAACGCGGGTGAAACCGCGGGCTCAGCTAGTACATCATAAAAATATAAAATAAGTAAGGCAGACGTTGTAAACGTTATCTTACTTCAAACTCGTAATACCGTACCGCGTTAAGGAATTGCAACATCTAGTGCACAATCAATTCTTTATCTGTGGTTTTTGATATTTCGCAGTGACAGATTTGAATATGCCTATCATCTGTCATATACTTATCACTTCAAGGGAATTCCATTTCTGTTAAAGCAATGTTTGTAAATTATAATGGCGGGCAGGCAATGTAACCTAGAATGTGTCAAAGATCAAGGGGAGGGTGAAGTAATCGAGTTCATAGGTCCTGTGAAGATAGTTCTCGTTGATCAACCGTCGAATGTATACAGGCGGAGAGTATGGGGCGCCTCGTTCATAGTGCTGGCCCAAATGATGATCGCTGCTACAACTATGACGCTTCTGTTTTATGCACTAAGTTATAAAAGCAATTTCTTCGTTGCTTTGCACGTTTTCGTTTGCACAGTTGGGGTTAGGATTTTTAAGTTAGAACTTCGTTATTTACACAGTTATCCAATCCGCACTTGGCCAGCGCGGTGAACAACACCAATATAGCTCTCAGTCTGAGGGCAGATCTGTGCCCACGTTGACGTGGACGTTAAAACTAACTTTGTTTTTATTAATTCCAGTATCAGTTATTCGTGCCAATTGGAATATTAAGCCTAAACAAACAGAACGGTGCCGCAGCTCCTATGAGGATGCCGGATCGAAAATTTGAACATCTGTTTCTCCAATTTTTGGGTATAGCAATGGCCATTGGTGCAACTGTCCTATTGTTCTTATCTGGCACGATATTTGAAGACTTCACACTGCACTCTTTTTCTGGTAAATAAAATCATAAAATCTTGTCATCTTTAAGTAAATAAATGCAATATTGTCGATCCAGTGATCATGATATAGTTAGTATCATATACAGTATAATCATTAGTCTAATTTTTGGGTCACAATATAGTAACTATGCAAAAAATCGAACACACTGATTAAGGCTTTCGTAATGTTTGGGAGTATTTTGTTCATGAAGTGTATGAACATATAAACTTTTATATTAAACAGACTGAAATAATAAATCGGATGTATATATTCAAATCATTATTTGAAAAGTCCTCATTATTACAATAATTCTCTATTAACTTTTTTTTTATAACTTTTTTTTTTATTATTGGCCAGGCATTGGTCAGGTATCCAAATTTCATTTAAGCGAGCGAGGATAAACTGTTGATAAGGTAGTCACTGTAGCCCTGAACGTGTATTATTAACATGCCAAACAAACAAGCGCCGATGACGGCCACCGGGGGGGTTTTAGTGCGGTAAAAATCCCACATAATCCGGCGTCGCTCCCACGGCGTTGGGTACCTTTTGAAGGTTTCCTCTCGATACAAAAAAAGGTAGTCACTGTAGCCCTGAACGTGTATTATTAACCCTAGATAAAATTAGAGTTGTTAGAGGTCGGTCACAGATGAGCTGCTACCCCTGAGATATGAATTAGCACGCCTCGGATAAGTATGCCTTACTTACCACACCCTTCAAACCAGAACACAGCACGACTTAGCTTTGATGTTATTAGGCAGAAAAAGTGGCAGGCAGTGGTGCCTTCTGAGTCAAACCACAAAAGTTTCAATTTTAAAATTATTCATCTTGTTGTTTACATTGTTAAACATGTGTAAATTGTAAATTATAAAAATATAGTAAAAGATAAGTATTTAAATAATTTATACTTGCAATAATTTAGTAGCAATAATTTACAAAGTAGTAATTTTATTATTACAGGTCTAGTAGCAGCCTTATTTGCCGCCTTGACTGTACTAACTGGCTTAATTTTTTATGGTTTCTTCAAAACACCTGAGGCCATAGCGAGATTTGAAAACATCACAAGGTTTATTAGCGTCGCTCACAGGACTCTGGGAGTTATTACATTCTCCCTGTCATCATTATGTTTCATGTTGGGAATATGCAGGCCACGATTTCAATTATGGGTGCCAGTACCCCAAATTATAGGGTTTTTGTTGATATTTTGCATCTTATACACAGCAGTTGTGTTATATAGACCTATAAGGAAAATTCTAGCAAAAGTATTTTGAATTCTGCTTTTAATATATTTCTGTTTTTTAAATAAACCAATTTCAAATGATTTCTTTTTTAATTTATTTAAATTACATATAGTTTGAAAAATTGATCTTACGCTGGACTATAGAACCAGCTAATTTTATTGAGTTTGGTATAATACAACGCCCCTAATTCTTACACGGCTGTGTCTAACAGGAGGGTAATGTTTTAGAGCGTATATTTTGCACGCCCTACAAATCTATTAGTGGCTTGATGACTTCGACGTGTGATATTTGACGTTAGATTTGACTAGCAAGCATAAATGTTATAGGATATATTAAAGTTGCAAAACATCAAAAGGTTCCCGATCTTTTTTTTTGGGCTGCATGTCCAAGTCGGATATGACCCGCGATTCAATTACCATGCTTTAATTTGCTCGCAACGTTAAAATTATGACCGTGATGGATTTAGGTACTTGTGAACAATTCGATGACAGTAATTTGCCCAACGATGACGAGTGTGTAAACGCTGTGCACGATTACAGATTGTTTTGAAAATCGTTCAGAACGAACGAACATCTTGGCGAGTAAAGAATATACCCGAGTAGGTTATTTACATACCCGTATTTGCCTGTGTTCGGTGAGTATTCGTCTGTGTTCGGTGAATAAATTTTTAAGATAGTAAACAATGTGTATAGGATAACATTATACGGTTAACTTAATATGTGCTATAATATTTTAAAAAACTAATTTCAAAAAAAGATAGATGTTTTCATTTCACTATTTTATACTGGCGAATAAATTATTACGTAACTAATGAATTAACGACGGAATTTTTCGATTGGTCTGATTCGAAACTGTCGTAGAATGTACCTTAGGTAGACTTTAATCTACTTACTGCAGACCTTGAAACCTATCAAAAAGTTTCCTAAGCCTCCATCGGCTTTGGCCTCAAAGTTTATACTTGATCGCAAATGTCTCTCTGGAGACGATGTATTCAAAGAGAATAATCACTGTCATAATATTTTGACTTTAGTCCTGACTTCAGAAGATTCATCTGCGTACATTTTAAGTTAAACGATTTACAATAATGAAGAAAACATTTTATTACTCCATTAAAACGTAGAGATTTTATTATCTTTTCACAAATAATGTCTAGTAATGCCAGTAAAAATGGGAGTGCTCTAACTAAGAAATCCGAAAGTAAGACTAAAAGGGAACGGTTGAAGCCTTTAAGGATTCTTATAGTGGAACCGAAGGGTCATTACTGTAAAACCGTCTGGTGTGCTATCGGGGTAGGATTCACTCACTTGTTGTTAGGCGCAACTGTTATGACAATGCTGATATATTCCATACGGTCCGAAGACATTCATGTAAGCGTTTGCGCTATTGCTGTAAGTATCTACTTCTAAAACATAACATTATTTTTCATGATTTCTGTAATTGCCACTTTCATGTGATGCGACCATCTCAGTCTTTGGGAGTAGCAATGCATCCGTGACTGACTTCAGATAGAACCCTTGCTCTATGTGAAGTTACTTACAGATGTCCATAGGCGGTAGTAGGCACCAGGTTAACTGCATACTTACTACTTAATTCTGACAAAAAAGTGATAATATGTTACGGGTACTCACGACACGCGGTTTTTATTCATTTACTGCTGATATTATGATCCAGTTGCATGTATCGTGGTATCGGCGAAAAAATAGTCAATATTAGGTACATATTACATTTATGTTACTGTATTAAAAATGTGTCAATTCGCGATAATGATTTAAAATCTTATATTATTTTACATTGATTTCGAATAGAGTATACCTATATACGAGACGATTTGCGTATATCTGCGTAGGTATACGCATGAAGTGTCTTAAAATAATTTCATAATATCCCGTGTAGTCAGGAAAGAACTTAATGTAGATCAAATTGATGTGGGCCTATGAGATCACTCTGTCGCAGCCATACGTACCTATACATGATTAATATATTCTACAGATTTTTTTATAAATTATTTAGATTTGAAATTATCGTAAATATAAGGTATAAAAATAATATGTAAGTAAATACAATTTTACTTATATGATGTGCTGTAAAAGTAATAAATAGTTCATAATTGGCTGTTCAAAGTTTCGATTAGGTATAGAAAATATCAACATTCCCATGATCGAAACTATTTTGATTTCTTCCAAAAAGTTTGGTAAATCGCCACTTCTAACGAACCGAAAACTATTAACTGAGATAACGAATATTGTAAGTATATCCTACGTTTCTATTGGATCTAGGATACATTTTTTCATGGGCATATTTTGACTGAAATACTTATTATATTTTTTTTAATTCCTTGTTAAATGTTGTTAGCAACTTTTATGTTTACAAGAATTCGACTTTTCCATGACGTGTAAAGTTTATACAGTGACTACAGAAATTTTGTGACTATGATGACATAAGGTTGTAATAGACCTATTACTTTGTGACAACTATTGGTAAACTAATTTTCCTTTTGACTTATGACAATGACAATAACATGATTTCAGACTCGTATTCTAACCGCACTTTTTGGTTATTTAGGTCGATCTACATATTTGGAAATGTACACAATTATTTTAGATCCAGGAGGGGAATATTGGACAATAATTTTCTGTTACTTATTAATTGGTTTCGTGCAATTGTTCATCGGGGGAGTTTTAGCTATAGTATTAACGTATTCAATTAAAACTAATTTCAGTGACGTACATATTATGTGGTGTACCGTTGGAGTAAGCATAAAAAAAATCATATAAAATAAAATTCATGCTAAATATACATTTGTTCAAATATTGTTATCCTTAACTTATTTTAATTGTTGAGGCATACTACAAATTAAAGCAATAAAAAATAAAGTTTTAGGTAAAGGTATTCAACGACAATAGTAATTTTGCTTTCATAATACATACATTCTTAAACTATTGGGGAGCGCAGCTCTTTCCTCAGTGTAAGAAAGTTTACAAGATGAGACAAGCGCCAATTTAAATGTGTATATTTGTATTTGTAAATGTACACAATGATACTTTTAGAAAACGTTATTAACTCCTACTAAGGGCATTGATCCCGTAATTTACAAAAATAAATCCATTTGATAGTAGTAAGTAAAAAACTGGTGATATAAATTACATGTTCTTCTTGAATTACGTTGTTATATAGTCTTTGTTTGTACCCGATACTCTACTAACGAAAAATCTTGTTATGGGGTTATGACGGTACAAATACTCGTATGTAGTTGTAAAAATTTCAACTTAAGGAATTGTGTTATTTCTAGTACCACTTCTTCTCAGCGGAAGCTATCCTGAGCCTCAACTACGCGAACGGTTGGTCATCTCCATTTCGGTTGCGACACAGGCGTTTCGCGCATGTATTTCTACAAATGTGCGCATTGGTCTGTGCTATAACTGGCGCAGCGTTGATAACCATGGCTAAAGGGATTTCCGGCACTGCTCACGGGATAACTGGTAACGAAGTTGTATTTTATCTACAACTTAAAATAACATCATTGTCTGTATCAATCGATAACCACTTATGCGTTGTTATTGTTGATGCATTTTAATTTATGGGCCACTTCACTTATTTTTACTTAATAAGAACAGTCCTAGCGCTGCTTTATTCCGGTTTAAAAGATAATATGGAATAGGCAGAAACACTTACTAGAGGCATTCCCACTTAGTCCACAGGGGTTGTAATGGGTCTGTGGCTGACCTCAGATAGGATTTCAATTCTGTCTGGGATAAACTGCAAGTGTTTATGAACGGCATTGGAAAGTGACGTTCATCTGGTTAATCACTTATATTTTATTAAATCTTTGAGGAAATGTGACGTACACAATGTCAGCCTCGATTACGATTTTACGATTGCTTAAAATTTGTACCGCTGTATGAATTCTAGACTTACTACCTGTGTAAAATAACTTTGCATCCGAAAAATAAAGCTGACGTACCTGTTCAAATTTCACATATATAAGAAATGGTTGGATTGTGTCCATTTTGGCCATTTTGCACACTCGTGCCATAATTGGTTCCGTTCGATAACCATTTTGGAGGGAATTTCGGTCATCGCTCATGGGATAAACGGTACGAGTTCAATGCCAGCAATTTCGTACTACATTCAACGGTTTAGCTGTGTACATGTTAGCGTTAATATACGTAGCTTGTATGTGAGATATATTGTATATGTAATGTATATTATATTTTACAGCACAAAATATGCAAGTACCAATCTAATATAAAAGTTATTTTTCCTGGATCGGTTGGACATTATATCTTGGATCTCATATATTAACTGGATATAATATATCCATATCAGATTTTGACGTGCTGCTTTGTTCTGGTTTGAAGGGTGTGTTAAGAGTGCAAGTTTTAAGCAAGGCAATTCAATTAAGTCCTTAAGAGAAATACGGTTGTGGTCGACTCTGGTATTACTAGTGCGCCAGTGCGCGAAGTCCATGCTACACTATATATTCTTTTACTTTAATAACTTTTTACGCTTTTCTTGTTATAATTAAACGGGAATAGACCATATCCAATCACTCTCGATAATTAAGTGCGAAGTGCATATCATAGAGCAGCCAATAAATCATACTATGTATTATGTATGTAAATAAACTAGGTACCTATGTGAAATGAACAAAACGAATGTGTTTTATCTGTTGTCACTTGTGTTATATTGAGGCGTTTCAATTAATTTATTATGCTATACTATGTTTCTTTTAAAAGTAATGGTCTTGTTGATATTATTTGTACGTGACCATGAATAACTTACTTAGATATTTACTCCTATTATGTAATACAGATGCATTATTTTGTATGTTAAAATGTAGATAATCATTTAAACATACAAAATAAAGCATGATCTTGTAAAAACAATGTATCCAAAATCAATTAAGTTTCCGCTTGCAACTTTACATACATGTGATTTATGGTTATTCTAATTATGCCCATAATAATTTGGTAAAATTTTACGTATGTATATATATTTTTAGAAAATTATTGATACCTGAATAATGATATTTTCAGGTATAATAACCACAGCGCTGGCTGGAATAACTTTTTTAAGCGGTCCCTGTGCATTGTTCGGAGGGCGTTATTTGAAAATGCTTCACATGAGTGTGGGGATGCCAACTTTTTTGATGTCATCCGTGTGTTTGTGTTTAGGCGTGTTCTCCAAAAACTTTCGGGAATGGGCCGGTGACTCTGTGGTGTTCATTGTAATCGCTTTTGTGACTTTTTATACAGCTTTTATTTTTATTACCTGTTTCATGAAGTGTGTTATGAGGATATAGATCGCTTAATATATTTATTTTTAAACACAATACAGTTTGTTTTATTGACATTTAACGAATTTCCACAAGTCATTAACCATTCTTTGATTATCTCCGTCATTATTTTTTAACCATACATTTTACCTTTAAGATCTAATAAATTGGATTATTCGAAAATATTATAAGTTCTAAATCATAATAGATTATACCTATGATTTTGGAAATAAGTACAATTTTTATCTGTGTTTTTGCTTCGTTTCTCACTTATTATATACAATATATGATTTATAGAAATGTAAGTAAAAAACATAATAAAAAACCCAAGAGGATAGATCTACACGTTGGCTATGTTTAATTACTTTCATGCATTTATAAAGAAAACAATATAGTTATATTGAAGAAGATATGAAGTTATTATTAAAAGTAGTTGTATTATCTATCTATTTAGTATCTATTTAACATTAATAGATGAAACGAGAGCACAGATAACATCAAGAAGGGGAATTCCTATAACTGAAGGAAAATGTGCATGTTTTGATAACAAACTACAAGACTATACGGTCTGACTTTAGGACTCGTGCATAAAATAATTGCTTATGTATATTAATCACGAGCAATAATAATATATCTATCAGTTATTACTATTATGAATGCAGATCTGTAATTTACTGTTGAAATTATTAGGTATGTTTTTTTATATATAGTAAATAACACTTTTTTCTCACACGTCTTATGTTACATTTCAGAAAAGTGGTAGAACGAGTGTAGTTTGATCGGAAAGATATCATCACTTATTCGTATTAGCGTGAAGCAATTATTGCGTTTCGGTGGAAGGGCGTGGTGGTCGGCTCACTTTTATGTGAGGCTACCATATCAGTCCTCGGGTGTAGCAACGCATCTGTGACCGACCGTTTTGTATCAAGTTGATTACAAAGGGCGGCGGTGGCAATTTACGATCAGGTGGACTGCATGTCTGTTTTTTACTTTACTCGTATAAAGAAAATATTTTTTCTTCTTATTAAAAACAAGAAGATTATTAAGTATTATCAGAACAAAGAATCGGTACAAATTAACTCATATTCTTTCTATAATATGTTTACGGAAACTATTATCTAACAATAAGTACTTAAATATTTATAACTTTCTTATCACACGTAATTCCACTTGTTATCGGTTATCATAGAGACGTGAGAAATATTATCTAAGATAAAAGATGCGTGACCGAGTACCGATTGACTTTCCTGGTCCTTCATTTAGATATTTAGTACTAGCCATGACTTAGTATTGTGTTTTAATTCAAGTGCACAGATTAAACTTTTTGGAATTTTGTAAACTTAGTTTTTGTAAAATGTTGATTAAAAATGAGTACTAGTACAGAAAGAGATCCATTACTTAATCCTGTAGGTGCAAGTGACTCGATTATTACGACAGCATCTGTAATGAGTGAAAGTAATTTTAACTATGGTTTAAGAATATTCGTAGGAAGTGCCTACACATTGGCATATTTGTTGATAGGCGCGAGTATGTTTGTTGTGTTGTGGTATGCTCTCAAGTCTAGTCCGATTACCGCTTTTCACTTACACATTATCCTATGTGCAATTGGTGTAAGTATGTACTTATAATAATAATATGTTACGTTAGTTAACCTTAAGAACTTTTAGAACCTTTAATGGTTAGAAACTATATTGCTAGATTTGAAAAGATTCGTTGGGTCAAGGATTTCTCACAATGTTGCCTTTGTATGGACACGCAACTTTTTATTAAGACATCTCTACGTAAAACATCACGGTACAGGTGCTTCAAATTTTGTGCAGCAAAGATATAGAACGATTTATATCCTCCACTAAGGGAAAACATTAGTAGTGAGACTTTTAAATTAAAATACAAACAAGCATTGATCAAAAGACAATTTGCTGCCGAAAATCTGAAGCACGCCTGCTGGAAATATCTTGACTTTAAACAGTTTTTCGCCGACCAATAAATAAATATACACTCTCTCACACACATACATGGATACACGCATACATGGATGCATAAAAACACACACACAGACCCGTACACTCACACACGCACACACTCGAGCAACGGTACTGAAATTACATTACAACATTATGATATTATTTGTATTATATAGATGTATAAATATTGTATAGATTTTATAAGTGGTAAACCGGGGAGCTCATATCACTCCCGCCCAATAACACAGGAAGGAGGCGGTGGCTGAAAAACAGCGCTGCATGGAACTTGCTCCTGTGGCAGGTGAAGCTGAGCCACAGCCTTTTGTCCATAATCTTTATAATTAGCTGTACTTAGTAAATTTTCTTTGTGTATGGCAATTAATGCATTATTATTATTATTAGAAACTTCATATGATTCGACTATCTTAGTCCTCCGGAGTAGCAACGCCTCTGATTGACTTCAGATATAACCCCTGTTCTGTATGAAATTGCTTACAGTCCATGGGGGCCACTTACAATTAGGCGATGTTCTTTTTCTACTTCAACCTTATAAAAAAAAAACACTGCCACACTTATTTCTGCTCTGTAACAGTAGTCTTAAAAGCAACTGTGTAGTAGTTTACATGATATGGGTTTGGTATAATTGAATTACTTAAATATGGCATTTCAACTTAGTTTTAAAGGTAACAATGCAATCTCCGGCCTTAGCTACAACCCCGATAGTATCTGAGATTGATTACAGATGTCCATCGACATAGGCCGCTTAACCTGAGGAGAATTAACTATTGAAAAGCCGAATAAAAATGCCGGAATTAATTAATAATAGCCAGTTTTATAAATTACATTTATAATTTCTATTATAAAAAAAATCGTTAATTTATTTTCAGTATCAACTATTAATACCCTTTGGGATTTTAAGTCTAAATAGCTATAGCGGCTGGTCGTCGCCATTAACTTTACTACATCGGCGTAGAACTCATTGGGTCCTACAGTTGATTGGATCAGGAATGGCTATCACTGGGTCTGTCATTATGATGAGACAGAAGACGGTTAACTTCAATAGTGTGCATGGGAAGTTAGGTTAGTGTCAAAAAGTAAATAATACTTTTCTTGATATCGAAGTTGAAGAAACCTTCATAAAATAAACTTTATTTAAGATTAGTCATAGCTTAGTGATTGAAATTCCGCATTTCAAGTGGGACGTCCTAGACATTAATTACCTTTTTCTTTAATGGTCAAGGAAAACTTCGTGAGGAAACCTATATGACTGTGACCTCTTTAAAAAACTTAATCAGTCACTTGGCCCGCATGGTAGACTAATCCTTTACGCACATTGAGAGAAGACTCGTGCTTAATAGTGGAACAATAATAGATTGATGACAAAATTGATTACAATTTTGTTATCAATCTATTATTGACATTAGTCAATCTGAAACTTCTGTGAAGAAATTTGATCACCATATGGTGTTTCTAATTCAGTCTTACTTCAGATACACCGTGGATACGTTTTTTGAACTGAATTTGCAGTTTCGCTGTATCTCTTTCTTATATACCAATTGTGGGCACGGGACTGTTCTCACATCTGGATTTATAGAAGAGTTTAAATGTTATCGAGCTGTTATATTATACCTAACATAACTGTTTCCTATCAACATCACATTACTCAAATTTCTTTTAACTCATGTATCATATATATTTACTGGAATAAGACAGTGATAACATTTTTACTACGAATTATATGATGTTACTCACCGAATACCTGCTCTGTATACATGTTCTAAATTTCCTTAATTATTTTAAGGAAAAAACATGAGTAGAATGACTGCATTAAAGAATGTAGAAAAATAACGTACGAAATATTATTCAGTGTGTAATAACCAACTAAACAATGTATTTTCCTATTATTTTGCAGCATTAACGGCGCTCATTATAACCTGCATAAGCCTAATTAACGGGTTAATGACGTTATACCGTGTCGGAATAAGCCGCGTCATTCCTGCACGGGTTTTCAAGACTAGTCACCATTTTCTGGGCATTGCTGCTTTCACCATCTCTTCAGTGTGTCTAATGTATGGATATGACAAGAAATCATTCCGGGAATGGGCCTCGGTTGAACTGTCATACATAATGATGGGACTGACTAGCTGCTACACTGTGATCATCATTGCGAAATCTTCTTATATGTTATGGGGAAAGCTTACAGAAATGATGAAGATGAAAATCTTTTAGAATTTGTTCTGGAAATAACTATTGATCTATGTTTTTATATTTTAATTAATTTGAATTTACATTACTTTTGTGGATGTGTTTCGTAATTTTAAGTTTAACTCTTAGGATTTTATTTAAATACAATGAACGTTACACTCATTTAATAAAATTATTTATTTCATTGTGTTTTAATCTTATATATAAAATTCTCGTGTCACAATGTTAGTAACCTTACTCCTCCGAACCGGCTTTACCGATTTTTACCAAATTTTATATGCTTATTCAGTACGTCTGAGAATCGGCTACTAGCTATTTTTCATACCCCTAAATAATAAGGGTTGTTCACCCTTAACATTTTTTTTAATTTATGGACATTTTTTATTTTTATTTTTTTACAATGTGGCATTAAAAATACATACAACCCTTAAATTTTACCCATTTATCACCAACCCCTATTTTTTAAAGCCACTTTAGTAATTTAATCATTTATATAGTACAACAACGTTTGCCGGGTCAGTTAGTAATATACATATATTATGTAATTAGTAATATATGAAATTGACGTGATTTTGCTTAAGTTACAAGTTATGTACAGGTAAAGCTAGAAAAGAAATAGAAATTAAATGTTAAATATTTTAAAAATTGTTTTTTTTTGATATCGGAAAGGTGTGAAAGGTTGTGTGAGAGTGTGTTTTGACTGATTAGTTACTAACGCAACTAATATATTAGCCTGAAGCAGTTCTGTATTTCGGTAGAAGGACATGGGTGCCGGATAACTGCATATGAAGGGACCATCTTAGTCCTCAGCAATGGAAATGTTACTGTGATTTCGCTTCAGGCAGGATATCTCTCCTGTTCTTAATGAAGTTGGTTTAAATTGTCCATGGGCGACAGTGACCATTAACCTTATTTTTTCTCTATAGTATGGAAGTAGCAAACAAGCATGCAGCTCACCTGGTGGTAAGTGGCTACTGCCTATCTGTAATCAACCCTAGAAAGATCAAAGTCTCATCTAAGGTTAGCCACAGATGCGTTGCTGCCCCTCAGGACTAAGATAGAATGCAAATATGTCTGTCTGTTGGAAAAGTATGTCTCCGTTACCACACCATTCAGACCAGAACGCAGCACTACATAACACTGCTGTTACTTGGCACAAATAGGTGTGGCGGTGCTTCCGGAGTAGAACCACAAAGAGTTCTACCACCTTCGATGGAATGCTAATATAAAGTTATAGAAAATGTGTATTAGTTTTAATTTTATAACGCTTAGTAAAGCATTTAATCGTTTTCCTCAATTTGAAGAAAATAAAGAAACAGTTTTATTACATTCTATTGTATTATTTTATTGATAATCACAAAGATATGGTCGTAATAATAATATGTAGGCCATAATGACGTAAGTTCGTGCGTTATCACTCATTAATCATGTTATTACCGGAAAAACCGCGTTAGTTTCAGATTATCTTTTTTAGCTAATGGACAAGTTTCAAAAAAGTTATGAATCACGTTCATATTATAATTTTAATATTACGTGAACGTTGCATATTGTGCAGTCTATAATTATTCATTAGAACCTGTGTGAAAGTAGCTTTGCCACCTATTTTACTAGCTTATAACACCAGTGGGCAGCACTGTTGTCTTTTGATTTGAATGGTGTAGTAAGACACAAGAGGAAGTTTATGTTAGTTTTCAAGGGTAGCAATTAGTTAGTCAAGATTAGATATGTAATTTAATTTAAATATTGTTTTAATCACAGACCGACCTTGAATTAATTCCTACATTTAGCTTGGATTTTACTCATTATGTATTCATATATTGAAACAAAACAATAATGTTATCTTAATGTAAACACGACGTTGCAATTGTTATGTAAACAAACAAGATATAGACTACAGCCCTTACGCTATATAAACATGAGTTAGACTTAGATTTTTATCCTAAACACCACATGACGTACAAAAATCCAGTATTTACATAAGTTATAAATATTACTTAACTAACTACCTTTCACATTTGTATACTTATTACTTTGAAAGCAATCGCGTAATTTCTCCGCGCGCATATCGTAGCGCCTCCGATATTAGAACCAGTATTATAAATTTTAATACAACAGGACCGGTCAAAGGTCCGCCAACTTGTGTAGTCGAGTCTCATTTATCACTACAACCGTACATTTGAAACATTAGCAATGGCAACAATACTCTATTTCTGAATGTGCGTATCGAGAGCTATTACTCTTTCCCCGAGTTTCCTTTATACGTTAAGATGCTATAAAGATAGGCAGACTCGTTCCTACACCAAGTAGTTATCTATTGTGATCGCTTACCTGTTCCCCGAACGAGTTTATGGGCCATGTATGTGTTTGCGAACATCTCAATAGATCTCTTACAATGACTTTGTTTCGCGTTGAGATAACGCGTCTTGAGTATCGTTTAACGTGACTACTTCATGAGTAGGAAATGCGGGATTACTTACTGTTTTCCTCAAGTGGATCGTATTAATACTAGAAACTATATCAAAACGATCTATAAATCAAATCGTTAAACCTTATATTGACGACGCGGTTATCGGTCATGCGTTTACGCAACTGGATTAAACAGATTACATCCGTTTTTAATTTTATTCACATTTTCATACTACTACTATTTTTGATTATTCACACTATTCACATCTATTCTTTGGCACTTGAATTACTCACTACTTGCAGTCTTTTGAATGATTGTTTTTTTTTGATCTAATATAAAGTATTACAGTATACTACAAGGTTTTCGTGATGGTAGTTTGACCGGGGAAGTACCACCGTCACACTTATTTCTAGCGTAAAGTAGTTCTTGCGATTCGGTGGAAAGTTGTGGTTGCTGGCTCGCTTATACGAGTATTTTATGCGGTCATGTTGGTCTTCGGGATGAGCAACGCATCTCTGTTCTTTGCTACTTCAGTGTTCAGCCTCTGTTCTTTTCTACTTCAGTGTTGTTTGATACTTCAATCAGATAAAAGAATAAAAACTTCATTCGATATTAATACAGCTGTTTGGTGAGCTGATACTCAAAATCTCTATCGATAATATACGATTGGTGACGTTACGTGTAAGTTGTCAAGTAACAAAAAACCTTTATCTTACTTATCTTACAATTGCATTAGGTACTTGTTGTATAACTGTTCCCAAGGAAGAATAAAAGTCGTCGAGTAGAAAATTAATACAAGTTTCGTTACTTTGCACACCTTAATTGCAGCCGTTGCCCCCTGGGTTTAAGGTCTCAGCCTCCCGTGTCCAGTAATTACTCCAGGAAACCATTATTTTGCGGCTCTAAACAAGTTACTCTATAAATTTTACACAAAATGTGTAACGTACTCGTACATGGAAATTTAATAGTGTTTAAGCTCGGATGCTTTCGAGACAAATGCTTGGCGGTCGTGTTTGTTGGTATAAGTAGTGTGCTCGTGTTAGAATTTAATTCGTTGGGTGCAGTTGTAAATTCACACGCGAGATATCAGTGGTAATTGTTCGTAATTTTAAACCTTTGTTGTAGTATCAAAATTCATGTGGTCCGCTCGCTAGTCACTGTTATAGAATTAAAGTCGTTGCGTGTATATAATTTATTGTTACGGGTTTTTCTATGTATCTTTTCTAGTACTGAAATAATTTATCTAATAGTCATATGTAAGGTATCGTAATGTTTTTTTTTTTTTTTTTTTTAAAGTTTATCTTAAAGGTTCAAAAGCCTACTTATGTTTGTTGTGGAGAAA
>MOOZ01000894.1:901589-918374 GCA_002930495.1 Cecropterus lyciades | reverse complement strand
GGTTGAGGCTTGCGTGTTCGTAATGCTGAAAATGCTGAAATTGACGTGTGACAGATGGAGTTAAATGCATTTAAAATGGGGAGGGAGCCCCTAGCCCCTTAATATACTACGATACTATCTAATACCGATACTAAATACTGTTCGAAATTGTATTCGATTAGCTCTTGTCCGCCTTTCAAACCTTTCATTAGTAGGGACGTATCGAAAACCCAATTTTGACGAGTATCTTAATCGTGTTACTCAAATAATAATCGACTTTGAAGAAAAACACCAATTGAGGCTACTTTTTATTATCATAGAGTAAATCCTTAAGTTAAACATTTCTGACTTTATTCTTGGAAATGCTTTTACCGAATTTGATGAGACTTTCATCCTAGGGTATATCGCGATTAGAGACAATTTAAAAATATTCGTAACATTGTGTGTATGTTTTCACTTAAGCTTAACATTAATGAATCATGCATATAACGCAATAGCTATTTGGCTTTTCCAAAAACAAGTTACGTAGTGCCAGTAATCCCAAAGCTTCAAGGAAACCATGGCAGTAATGAGGTATCTAATTAAGATAGGGCGTGCTATTTATGCTTATCGCGGTCTATTACTCACACTGTGAGAGCCGAGTACTTGAATATGTATGAGATAAAACAATTTTGAATACACTGGCAAAATAAGTGGCAGTATTCTTTGTTTAATCACATGCCCATTTCCCCTTTTTGCCCGACTGTGTCAGAAAAAGAGTAATGTTTTTCGAGCGTATGTATGTATGTTCATTTCTTTGGCACGTAATTCAGTCCAAACGGTTTGACTGATTGTGACGTGTGACATATCAAACGTGGGCCATATAATTTTTAAAAAATTTTAAAAATTGAGTATTTTGACGAAAACTAAAGTTAAATTACATTCTTATGAAAAAAACAATGATTTTAAGCAGTCGGGTTTTTTATTTTAATATTTTAAACAATGTTGTTATTGACTTGTAACTTTTTTTAATTAAAATAGTATATAATCTTGCAGTCCACATCATATTAAATGTCCACTGCTATTTACGGACAATCTCAAATTGAATAAGTCTTCAAGACATAGTTACGTTGTAGCCTCCGGGTACGTACTAATCATCGCAATGCTAAACGACTAAAGCTAGTACCATGAATATTGGACAATATGTTTATTTTGTAATATAGACACCGACTTAGAAAGATATTTTTTGATGTTACATTTCTAAGGGGGTTTAATAGGTGGGCTGATGAATTATAGTTTTGGATATTTTTTATTATAGTCGTAGCGCAGTCTTGGGTAACATCTAAAGCAGGGCAGTCGGTAAGTAGGTTAAATTGGGGTCAGGATAGGATTGGATAATTTTTTGCTCTCTCTTGAAATTTAGATAATTTTAGAAAAAAATTCGCCAAAATATTCTCTCTAAATGTGTCGCTCCATGAAAATATTGTTCAAGTAGATTAGATTATATTTGGCGGTCCAAGGTTCGACTTACGAGTCCGGATACGAACAGGGATCCGCCTGATTACCGACCGCTGATCTATTCGTAGAGCATTCTTCAAAGTAGTGCATAAAATAATTTAAGACTCCTGTTATTTAGGGTTATATTTAGGGTTACATGTTAGTTACATGGGCCTTACATGGACACTTAATGCTTTACTTACGAGTAGTTCTCAAATTTTTTTGTATTTACAATTACGTTTAAAATATATTTTCAACTGTTAATTTAAGATAATTCTTCCTTTACTTTTCTTTAAAAAGCTTTGTACTCAACCAACGCACGAGTCAATTGCAAACCAGCTGAGTCAACTTCGCTTAACAGTGCTACTCACAGAAATATGAAGGTGTTATGTTTATAGTTTTGATGTAACATATATGTTATGCAATGCGAGTAATATAAGCTACTATTATGGATACAAGGTATAATTACTGGGCTATATATGAGATATTTGTTAAGCACTAACGTGTCGGAACTGTAGTTATGTGGATTATATCAGTATTGTGCAATACATATGGCATTATGCTGGACATTTTGTCCGTGATATAATAGTATAATATGCACTGTATCATTACACTGTATCATATGATAGATACATCTCATAAAGAAAACTTCTATACTGATTAATAAGAAACGTACATAACAATTATTATCACATCATAACAAGAAATTACACGTTCTACAGAACACGTGCGCTCTCCAATATCCTTCATCGTTGTTATAACCAAAAAGCATTAAAGCCGATCTCCTCAGTGCTCGCTGTTAAGTCCTAAATATAAGACTAGTATACTGGTGTCATGTAGCCGATTCTCTTGATACACCAATATTAATTTTTACAAGATTATTCCCGAGACTCCGCTCGCTTCTTCATGTTTACCACGATAACGAGTATCCCATATGTTAATCGAGGTCATTATCTATATATGCGCCAAATTACAGCGAAAATAGAATTTGCATGAAAGAGTAATAAATACACAAACATCCTCACAAACTGTCGCCTTTATAATATTAGTAAGACTAGTAGGTATACCTACTACCCCCTGTAGCCGGGGAGTAGAATGCGGCTACGGTACCCCCGCCTGTCGTAAGAGGCGACTGAAAGGGGGCTTCCGGGGTTGCGGGCGGCTAGAGTGGGAGCTCGAACCGCCCAGCCAGTAACCCCGAGAAGGACGGCGGCATGTGTGGCTGCATGTCGTCGCAGACACCGGAATGTGAAAGGGGACAGGTGCACATCCCCCAAGTGATGAGCCCGTGAGGGGCGCCGCGCTAGGGGGCACCGGTGCGTTCCACAGGAGATCCCGGAGTCCCCTGCAAGCGCTAAGGAAGGCACCCTCGGTGGAATTCCTTAAGTGGGTAAAAATCCCACAAAACCCGGTGTCTCTCTGGCTTCGGTGTACCTTTTGAAGGTTTCCCCCCGTCACAAAAAAAGGTATACCTACTAGTGTCATCTAGCCGAGGCTAGTATGTCGACTAGTGTCACCTAGCCAATTCTCTAGATACGCAAATATATATTCCCATATGTGGTTGAAGTGGCAAATGAGCATCAAATTTATCTCATGTTAAATACTTATTGACCCAAATAAGACAAGAAGTTTATCTGAGGTCGATTACAGATGCGTTGACTGGAAATTAAGTTCTAACGCCTCATATTAGTAGCCATTGCTGAGCAGACTTTTGGAACCAGAATATGATAAAAGGCTTAAATAGTTGTGACGGTGGTGCCCTGCCGTCGAAGTACGAAGACCTCTACTGTTTTTACTAATACTTTTAATACAAGAAATACATGGGTAACAAAGCTACGCATGTACTCCAATCACTATACTAATTTAACACGCAAGATTTTGGTCACTATTCCCATTTAGCTATCTTAATGAAGTATTTAAATTTCTTCTGAGCCTGAGTGTATATAAAACTTGCCCATGTGTATTCCCGTAGCACTCAAAGTAAAGGCATCCTAGTAAGAGGTTCTAAGTGTGACTTCTTTTGTCAAAAAACTAGCTTATCTTCTGAGATGTGCGAATGATTATTTACACTATCATTTTCATTCGATCTCAATAATGTACACTGACCTTTAGTTCTGAATTAAGATTACCTAAAAAGTTCATTAAACTCACAACAAAACAATAGGCATATGTTTATCTTTTATATGCGCGAGTAGGAACAGTTACTAGAAAAACAAACCGTAGATAATAACTTATTATTTTCTATTTGACTGATTATTTTAGTGATGTCCATATTACAACATATTAATTATAGAATCTATTATCGATAGAATTTTGAGAAAATTTATAATATCAGCATATTAAAATATCCAATTCAGGTCGCATGATTTTACGCCCTTTGTGCGAATTCATTTAAAAATAATAATTATAAGGGCAAAGTTTTGTATTTATTTAATCATATTACTACTACTATTTTCGCTTGTGACAATATATTATTATTAAGAATTAGCGTTTTAATAAGCGAATTCATATTTAGGTTGAACGTTGTAACATCATTAGATAGAGTCAAACAACATCTCTGTAGTTCCGGGATCAGAATAGGGCTACTGTATCCCCTGCCTATCGTAAGAAGCGACTATAAGGGGCTTTCGGGGTTGCGGGCGGCAAGAGTGGGAGCTCGAACCGTCCAGCCAGGCGGCCCGGACGAAGGATCGGATGGTGCGGTGGGTCCAGCCGTTCACCTGGGTGGAGCCCGATGGGGCAACGCAGTCAGAGGACTCCGGTTGCGTTCCTTTGAAGATCCCGCAGTCCATTTTGTAGCGTCGAGGACGGCTACCGGTGCGGTAATAATTCCACATAACCTGGCGTTGCTCTCACGGCGTCGGGTACCTTTTGAAAGTTTTCCCCTCGAGAACAAAAAAAAGACCAAACAAACTTTAATAATAAACAAATGTATCCTTGTTATAAATAGTAATAAAGTTAATAACATTATCATGTATTAGGAACATGAGTGCGACTAATCAAACCTACTAATGAAGACAAAGTCATTAACTCATTGACATGTTATTAATTAAATAAATATATTCGAAAAAAATCGTCTTATACATTATCTTTGTCAGATTAGTATAATGAAGCTCAAATATTATAGGTTCTATATTCATGACTAAACACAATTAACCGAAACAATTGTAGATTGTACAATATTTATTTAAATTCTATAATAAAATGAACATATATCTACCATTTTTAGTGACTCTACATATAGACAATTAAGTATATTAAAAAATGATAACACTCTTTCTGCACTCATAGCCCCACACTAGGATTTTCTCCTGTGTCGTGGGTGCCATGGACACACAAAGACGAATACAAATACACTCAGACCCAGAACAGAAACCTGAACTGATCATTCAGATGTCTGTCTGGCCGGGGATCGAACCCTGGACCCACTGCGTGTCAGACCGGTATAGTGACAGTTCCGCCACGCGGGTCGTCAAACTTATAACTTTATATGGTCGTTAGATAGTATGAATTTGTGTGACATAGGTACATATGTAACCGTTACTTTAAATGTTAAAACGTTACTGATTCTAATCAAATATCCTACCATTTTTTTCCTAAATTCCAATTTGACAAGTACAAGGAAATTGACATGCAGTAAACGTTAAACAGAAACTATTACAGCTGGACAGAGTATAACTCACTAGCCGTCCTTTGCTTCGTACGACAGTGCCCTTGCGAAGGTTGCCTAACGATTTCTTGACTAACTCGTAGCTAACAGCCCATTACCACTCACTTTGGTAATGGGAAGTACTCGTGCAAGATTATATGCTAATAAAATTGCATCACTGTGTTTAGCTTTACCGCGCGGCCCCACTTGTTAACACATAGGTTTAATTTTTTTCAATAGAATTTTATGTATTTTGTAGGTATTTTTATAATCCCTAGTAGCCGGGGAGTAGAATATGGCTACGATATTTCCTGCCTGTCGTAAGTGACGACTAGAAGGGGGCTTCTGTTGCGAGCGGCTAGAGTGGGAGGTCAAACCGCCCAGCCAGCAACCCCGAGAAAGACGGCATATGTGGCTGCATGTCCTCGCAGACACCGGAAGATGCAGGGGGACAGTTACACGTCTCCAAGAGACGAGCCCATGAGGGACACCGTGCTAGGGGGCACCGGTGCGTTCCATTGGAGATCCCAGAGTCCCCTGCAAGCGCTGAGGAGAACACCGAGGGGGTTTCAGCGGATAAAAATCCCACATAACCCGGAGTCTCTCCAAAGGCGTGTTTCTTTTGAAGGTTTCGCCCCCGTCAACAAAAAAGAAGTATTTTTATCTACGATTGAAGTAACGAATGAACATGCAGTCCACCTGATGGTAAGTAGGCACTGCCAAAAGACATCTGTAATCAACTTCTTATAAAACAGATGTTCAATCAGATGCGATGCTACCCACGTGGACTAAGATGGAAGCCTTAAATGAAATTGAGTTGAAAGCCAAATGAAAGTGTTATGTCCATGTCCAAAGTGTTTTGTATTGCATAAATAGAAAACCTGTCAAAAAATTGTTTGATTGTTTTCAATATTATCTCGTAAAAATATTTAATAAAAAAAAGTTTCTTTTAGGGTCTGTCTGCTTGACGACCCGCGTGGCTGAGCGTTCACCATACCGGTATGATACGCAGTGGGTCCCGGGTTCGATTCCCGGCCAGACAGACATCTGAAAGATAAGTTTAGTTTTCTGTTCTGGGTCTGGGTGTTTGTGTATTCGTCTTTGTGTATCCATGGCACCCACGACACAGGAGAAAATCCTACTGTGGGGTTATGAGTGTAGAAAGCTTTTAAATACATATTGTATGTATATATCAGACAGACATAACATACAGACACTTCCATATTGTTTTTATAGTTGCTACGAGTTACATAGCTATGAAGAACTAAGAATTTCATTAATGCTTAGATTAGTAAAGTAGAAAGAACAAATGGAACAAACAAATTTAATAAAAGTAAAAGGAATGTCCGCATAGGCCTTTTATTTAGAAAGTTCGATTAATGGCATACAAAATAAATAAAACATGCTACTAAGATAAAGTATATGGAGTGTATTATACACATGAAAGGTTCCATCAAGTAGGTTAAAATAAAATGGATTAAGAAGTTTGATTACAGTATAAAATAAAAGTTAAATCCCGTTAAGAAAACCTTATTTAATTGGATCACGTCTTTAAGAAATTAATAAATTGAGAACGACCGAAAACTATTCGAAACTTTTTAACGGATGTAAAAAGTAGACCATAAAACATAGCACAAACTAACAAACTTAAATATTAATCAAAATAAAAGAAAATAAATGACCCTAATTCCCTTTTTATAACTTAGTTAGGCTTGTGCTGTTCATTGCTCATTATTTTTTATTCTCGTATGTCTCGTGGTATGCAAGATCGCAAGAATTACATTAACTGTATAATCGGGAAGATTTGAATCACAGTACCGTATCAAATCGCGGTCTGTATACGTATATCTCAAAAGCCAATAATTAGAGGTCCATGAACAATTCACCTTTTTTGTGACGGAGAGGAAACCTTCAAAAGATACACCGAAGCCTTGGGAGAGACTCCGGGTTATGTGGGATTTTTACCCAATAAAACCCTCTCGGTGGCCTTCCTCAGCGCTTGCAGGTGACTCCGGGATCTCCTGTGGAACGCACCGGTGCCCCTTAGCGCGGCGCCCCTCACGGGCTCTTCTCTTGGGGTCGTGCCCCTGTCCCCCTGCACCTTCCGGTGTCTACGACGACATGCAGCCACACATGACGCCGTCCTTCTCGGGGTTGCTGGCTGGGCGGTTCGAGCTCCCACTCTAGTCGCCCGCAATCCCAAATTGACCTAGCGCCATAAACGTGTGCGTTAAGCAAATTCAACATATTAACGCTAACGCGAAGCGAATGATGCTTGAAGTGTTTTGTGGCCCACACGTAAATGTAAGTAACATGTGTAAACTTGGATTGCACTGAGAGTATTATATTAGTAAATAACTTAATTAATTATTGTAACTTAATCAGATTAGTTTCAATGTTATTATATTGCTTTAATGTGACGAAAATGAATGGATTTCAATTAAAGAAATTGCTTAACTGACCATGATATTACAAACTTATTTCAATTGATGTAGCGATATGATTGTTTTAAATAAATAATGAAAAAAAATACTTTCGAATAGGTTTGTATTTATTTTATCAATAATACTTATTTTATGGTTTAGTAGAAGTAAAGAAATCATTATTGAAATTATACTGCACTGAGATCTTTAGTAAGATATTTAGGGTTTTAGTGAAGCCAGATGTGGGCAAGATATCAATTGTCGTTTTACCTTGAACGCGTTTACTGTTTCACAGAAATGATCCATCGTCATTCCTAATACTTTTCTGAACTAGAGCCGCTTTACTTATCAATATACTAGATTATTCCTGCGGCTCCATCAGCTTCGTTCATGTTTACTACGGTAATGAGTATTCCATGTATTAACTAGGTCATAAACTATCTGTGCGCAAAATTTCAGCGAAATCCGATCAGTAGGTTTTGCGTGAAAGAATAACAAACACACATAAATACTCACCAACTTTCGACTATATAATAATGGTAAGATGTACATATGTACATACTAATTATATTAATACATGAAGCAAAAACTTTGAACCCCTTTTTAAAAAATTGCGCGGACGGAGGAGTATGAAATTTGGCACACTTATAGTTTATATATAGGACAAGTGCAGAACGCTAATATTTTTCAATAATAATNNNGCTTTTAAATGCAGCTTACTAAATTAAATCTCATTCCCTATAATGACATTTTAAAAAATTATTTTAAAATTAATGTACAGAGGAAAATACGTATAAAAACTTAGTTGTAGAAAAAAAATATTTGGGTTTAATTACGGTCGAATTTCGACCGCTGCGAAGGGCAACTAGTACTAATTAATACAATATTATGTACAAGTCAAATGAAACAAATGTCTTTATATTTATATGTATATTTCTGATTCTATAGCTGCTAGCATGCAAGGATTTTAAATTATTATTGATTTTTCTAGTAATAAATATAGCCAAAGAATTACATATAGTGTAAAGGTAAAGGTAAAAAAGGTAAATAATGTTTTTAATTGAAAATTTGAACATAAAAGTGGTATCGTATCGTAAGTCAACCTTAAGAGATATAGATATGCTATCGCGGACTTATTTGTAGTATTTTTATAGATTTTGAATTCGTTAGTACATTACTCAACTGTATCTTCATTAGTTTATTCGGTGTTCACGTGGAAAGCTCTCAGTTGGCAAAATTTTTTGCGACCTCTTTAACATTTATCGCCATATTTCTGCTAATTTAAACCTCCCTCAGAAATCACTCTTTCTATTGTTGTAAACCGTAAAAAAGTTTCGTAGATTTCGAGTTTATCGCTTTCAGACAGACAGGCGTTACAAATGAACGCACCACCCGTTATTGGTTTGCGCGCTTCCGTTCTGGAAATTTTGACCTGAAAAATTAGCCCCGTGGTCGTCCGAAAACTTTGGTCGAGGAATTAAAGGCGATGAGCATTACTGTGAAAAACTGAACACAATGATGGAGAAGCTCACATGTTTCCAGCCAGCTTTGGTCAATCGTTCGGCTCCACTGCTCCTGCACGGCAACGCGCGTCCTCATACTGCACAGCAGACGGTCTCCAAGCTACAAGAGCTGGGTTGGAAGTTCTCCGTCATCCGCCGTACTCACCAGACCTGGCGCCTACAGACTTCTACTTTTTCCAGAATTTGGATAACTTCCTGGCGGGATAAAAATTCAATATCCTAGAGGCAGTACAAAATGCCTTGAAGAATTTGTTATCTCCCGTCGAGATGATTTTTTCAAGAAGGGCATCAATAAGCTACCAATCTGTTGGCAAAGATGCATTGATTGTATAGGTGATTACTTTGATTAATACAAATAAAAAGAATATAAAAAAATACACTTCATTTCATGAAAAACGGCAATTTCATAGGTATACCTATTATTTATATATAAGCCAATGCTTGACTACAATTTAATTATATTTAATTCATTCATTTCATTAAATTGATATTTTATATTATTGTGAATTTTATTTTATTACTGCGGATGTATATTTTTCTTATAATACAATAAAAAGTAAGGAGTAAATAAAAGTAATAACTCTTTGCACTCAAGTGTCGCCGCTGCGGCGGCCGAGTGCTTCGAAGTTTTAAATCGAGCGACGCTGCTACGATCTTATGGTATTTTATACTTGATTTCCTTATTTATAACGTGCGATAAGATATTTTTCTCTGAAATAATTTCGTAAACTACGCGAAACAGTGCGTAAGCGAAAAAATCCTTAAGTGCAAAGGGTTAATAAACACGCCATAAGACGTCACGCCAAAAAATTAATTACACTTCTGCATGCCGGTTAGCTATCTGTAGTCATAAATATTATAAGTGTTAATTATAACAGTAGTCAATTTACATGCACTTGTAATATGAAGTACCTAATGTGAATTGGTGAATGGAATTGGCAAATACTTACGCTTATTGAAGGTCATAATGGTAAAACCGTTTTGCGATTGCGGAATATATTATAAGCTAAGATCAGACAACGAGATCAAGTAATCTTTTTTATTTTTATTAAAGCCAAGTTCTCAAGATTTATAAGTTAAGTTTCGTAGTAATGTTTTCAAAAGTATTTTAGTTTTGCTTAAAGGTATATTTAAATAAAACTGAAGTCTGAAATTTACCTTGTTACCCGACTGCGTCAGAAGGAGGGTAATGTTTTTCGAGTGTATGTATGTGTGTACGTCCATTTCTGGCACGTACTATAATTAAAAAAAATAAATGGCACCTGTAAATAGAGAAAGAGGGAGAAAGGGGTGATTTTTTTATTATCACGACAATATGGGTATTAAACTATTAAACATAGCATCCCAAAAATATATACATTATAATACTTTTACGTTACTACGTACTACTACTACTTACGTTACTTTGACGAAAACTCATAAACATCGTTTAATGAAATATGTTATTATAAGAACAAAAAATATGACCAAGTGCGAGTCGGACTCTCAGACGAAGGGTTCCGTAGCATTATTATTAAATAAATTTGAACAGTTTTCCATTGTTAATTGTCTCTGTGCGAGGATAATAGGAGTTAAACAAAGTTGATAAGCCAAATCCAGGTATTAATCAATTCTATTTGAGGTTGGTTATTGTAGATCTTCACTATCCTTAGTAACCACGTATCATAACAATACATTATTAATTGTTCCTGATGCCAACACAAACAAATATAATCTCACAAACACATAGGAGTTAATTATATTACATCATTTAGATTTCCGCTTAAGAATGGAACCGATGACATGGAACCATTCTACCAAGCAGGTCATCAATTAGTTGCAAATTTATTCACCCGTAGATATTATGCAAACCAGCTAGAAACCCCAAAATTACTAAGGCGGTTTCATAACTTTTTTCCGGGTAAAAACCTAGCTTGTTTCCTAAGTCCGTAAACATACGGACCTCGCGGTAATACCAGGATTCGAACGGGTAACGTGTCGTAATATCCGTCGCGTGCGCAATGCTAATGACGTTACCAACCATAGTGGTCATAACCAACTATTTTTCTAACATTTAACAGTATTAAAATGTACGTATTTTTTAATTTATATAAAATCTATATCTCTATAAAAGGTCCATCATTTTTTGATATGGATGTAACAAACAAGCATGCAATCCACCTGATGGTAAGTTGTTTCTACCTATCACCCTGAGATAAGATCAATCTTACCTGAGGTTAGCCACGGATGCGTTGGTATCCCTGACGACTAAATTGGAATGCCTCGGATAAGTTTGTCTGTCTTACCACGCCATTCGGACCAGAATACAGCGCATAACACTACTTTTATTAGGCAGCAATGAGTGTTGCGGTGATGCTTCCGGAGTTCAACCACAAAGAGTTCTACCACCAAGGGCGTAGCCAGTATTCTCTATAGGGAGGGGCAGATCAAGAAAATTTTGGCAGACTATATTGTTTTAATTGTGGTTTTTAACATAAAGTAAATACCACAAACAGTTGTTATCTACTTGACGAGGAATCCGCGCGGTTGATCACAAATCTTTTTAAAATTTCTCCTATATTGACAATGTTTCACTTGTCACAGTTTTCTGAGAGTCCGTTTGAACGGTTTTCGGTCATCGTAGACCTCAGACACGTCGCAGGGTAAAGGAAGACCTTCCTTCATTGATTGTGCCAACAAAGTAAAGCTTTTTTGGTTGCCAGGATAAGTAAGTATTTAGCTAAGTTATCTATGTTAACTAAATGGATGGACCCGATACGGTAAATGCAAGTTAACTGAAGGTTAACTATAGGTTAACGTATAGTGTATGACGGCATCATATATTATGCACTTACGTTGTTATCATGGTTATTATACTATCATTTATCACCTACACACATTTTCAGCCTAACACTAGAAGGTCCTATAATCGGGGAGGCCTAACAGCGCACTTACGAGTATATTTAACGTGAATCACTATTTACGTAAAGATACAGCCATATTAAAAAAAAATGCAGCCTAAATAAGATCTCCTCCTTTTAGAAGCCGGTTAAAAATGTGGGCTGATGTAAAATGAATACAATTACAATTATTATTATCTGAAGCTGTTAACCGAATAAGCCTAAAATCTTGTTTATAAGCAGCTCCGTACTGAAAAGGGGTTCTATCTGACGTCAATCATGGCAAGAGGGCGCCATTAATAACTTAGTCCAAAACGCCTCATATGAAAAGTACCAGCAACCAGGAAAACGCAAGAATTACTTCTCGCTAGAAATAGCGGCGGTGGTACCCGCTCGAACCGTACTCGTTCTACAGCCTTGAAAACTAAACACTGATTGGATTTAACGATGTACACAACTGTATGTCGCGTGTCATTATCAGGATTCGAACAAGCGACCCTGTCGCAACATCCCGCGCATTGCTAACGACGCGCATTACACGGTACAATCTTACCTACTTAACATCATGCATTATCGTTACTTTTATATATTTTTTATTATGATAATATTATAAAGCTGAAGAGTTTGTTTGAAAGCGCTAGAAAGAAATCTCAGGAAGTACTGGTTTGAATAAGAAAATTGTGTCGAATAGTCCATTTATTGAGGAAGGCTATATAACATAACGCTAGGTTTTTTTTCTTATGCAAGAGCGGGTGAAACCTCGGGGAACAGCTGGTTGAGTATAATTTTTGTATCCTGATTAAACACCTTAAGTATTTCAAAATTAAGTTTTAACTACAACTGATATACTAGGTATTTTTTATTCAATAGAAATCCGCCTAATTACAGTCACATATCGCACATACGCATCTGTGATCTACCCCAAATAAGATAATATAATAATAGCCCGACTTGATGTCTACCACAGATACCACCCAGCGCTTACGTATACGTCTCTTAATGCTTTCCATCCCCTTTAAACCTGAATACCGCTGTGCTTGATATTCGTGTTATAATGCAAAAATAGACATGGCTGTGTCTGCGGATGCGAACCACGAAGGATTCTACTACCTTTGATATTATTCGTCGTATTCATTTAATTTATTGTATTAATACGTCTTATTAATACGTAAATGGGACAGTACGTCAAGTGAGACCTAATAATAAAAACATAAAAAATTGCGAGGTAAATCTTTTTAAGTCAGAGTTTCTAAATATGCAGATAAAAAACCATTAACATATATTTATATGCAAAAAAATCACAACTGTTAAAAATCTCATCTTAAAAAATCTTATCTTATGTAACTCGTGCGAATAAATTATTATATTTGTTATTTTATTCATTACCTACTGGAGATTCATTAACTACGCGGGAGAAGAGAAATTGAACATTCATTAATAACTAAGTAAATATGTATCAAAATATTATTAGATACATTATAGTTAGTTGTATTTGTAATTACATAACTGGTACGTACTTATATTATCACTTGAGTAGGTACTTACACGCTTTCGTACTTAAAAATGTTACTTAAAAATGATTTGAATACTTGATACTTAAGATTAGTAACCGAATATTTAGTAGCCTTCGTAAATTAGTTAATAAACACTTTATCAGCCGGAGGCGTACTTTATGAATTGTAATACATAAAATGACCGTGACAATAACGGAAATTGACAAACATTTTGTCGAATATTATCCACACGTTTCGCCCAACGGTTAACTATTACATCCTATTTGTGCAGAAGGACCCTGCCGTCATCCTCTCTCCTATGTATTTATACTATGTACTGATGCGATATTGTAATATTAATATATTTTTTACATAATGATAATTTTTAGTGAGTATGATTTTTAAAAAATAGTCATTTGTGGTAGAGTTTTTCTTTATAAGATTTTTAAAAAATAGTCATTTGTGGTAGAGTTTTTCTTTATAAGATTGAAGTAGCAAATGATCATGCGTGCCACCTAATGGTAAGTGGTCACTGCGGTCTATGGATATATATGCAAGAACCTTCACAAAGAATAGGAGTTCTATTTGAAGTCAGTTACAGATGCGTCGCCTTGTACGATAGAGAGCTAGCAAAACATCCACCGAAACTCAAGAACTGCTTCACATTACAAATAGGTGAAGTAAGGTGAGGCGGTTGTATTTCCCCATTCGAAATATACTTGATCTACCACCTTGCAAAGTTGTTGGATCATATTCATACTATATATTGTTTATTTTATATATAAAAGGGATAAGATGGTTTACACTTATGCTAAGATTTGAAAAGTCATTAAAAACTACATATATATGTATTTATGGACCAAAATTGTGAACATTCACTATGTACAGGTTATTTAGTACTAGAACGAAAAATTAATATTTGGACCTAATAGTTAGCTAATAACATTTTTAATTTAAATCTTGTACAATTTTTTGTCTTGATGCAGATACGAAAATGTATTTAAGAAATGTTGATTTCCTATTTTTAATTTGTAATTCTATTAATTTTGTAAGATACTATTGCCCTTAAAATTGCAAATGCTATTTTTAATAACAGATTTTAAACTAACTTGTTAAGTAATTACTTGTATTTTACGCAATTTATTATCATTAACTGTCCTACTTCTAGACAAGGGTCCCATATAAATTGCTTGCTATAATGATGATAGCATGTGTTTTACGCAATTATCAAGTAAATAGCGTTAATTTTCTCTTAATTTCCATTCAGCAAGTCAAATATTACAAAGGTCGTAATGTTATCTAACATTGTAATTGGTGTGTGTTAGGTGGATTTGATGCTGTCTCTATCTTTTGTTTGAGGAAGAAGTGAGATGGTTGGTTACTGTGGTTTCTGGGTCTCTGGCGCCCCCACCTATTGCGTACGCACGCGATCGGTCGCCTACTGACACACTTTGTTTTCCGTCAACTTAGTACACTGACCGACTCGGCCCATGTTATGTAAAGATAATGCCGCAATTCATATGATTTCACGTTCAAATATTTATGACTCGTCACTTGGATCTCTATTCGTTATGCACCTAATAAATGCTCATTATGTTGTATCTACATTTTGTTATCAACGTGGGGTTATTACGAACGTTGTTTGAGAAAACAGTTAACTGGGATTTGTTTTATACCCACTAATAGAAACCGAACTCTCCACAAATTATTTAGGTCTAATGTACGCTACCATGCTGTTCGTTTAGTCACCCTTAACATTGTCGAAAACACCTAATGTTGCTTCATCATGTTTCATACAAACCGCTGCCGCTGGTCTATACGCGCTTTCCAAACGGTTACCTACTTTAATTATTTCACAACTACGTATATTATAAAACAAATGTCAAAAATAAAATAATAAACGCTTTACACGCTTTTTACACTCGTAGCCCTACATTAGGATTTTCTCCTGTGTCGTAGGTGCCATGGACACACAAAGACAAATACACAAACACCCAGACCCAGAACAGAAATCTAAACTCATCATACAGATGTCTGTCTGGCTGGGGATCGAACCCACTGCGTGTCAGACTGGTATGGTGACCGCTCTACCACGCGGGTCGTCAACAAAATGCAACTATGTCATGACTTATCGCAAGAAAAAAAACCGAATGTACACATACATTAATACTAAGCCTCCAGGTTGCATCTGGTTGCATTTTGAACATTGCAACATTTAACATAAATTGGAAGTGCTTTAAAGTGCGCAATGACCCGAAGGCCACAAAACATTCATTTAAAGCGTCATTTCATAAACATTTACAACAAGAACGTACATTTATTTTCACCCTACTGTGTCAGGAGGAGGGAAATAATTTTCGAGCGTATGTATGTTTGTATGCATATTCATTTCTTTGGCATACGTACAGCCCAAATGGCTTGACGGATTGTGACATATGACATATTATTGTAATCGTCTCAGGTTGCAGAGTGAAAGGCTTCAATATTTTTAAAAATGACGCGTGTAAATATGGAAAAATGGGGGGAAGGACGAGTTTTTTATTACGACTACTTAAAAAAATGAATCGAAACTAAAGTCAAGCAATCGGTATTAAGCACTCGAATTTCTCTTGTTTTAATAATTTAACAGTTTTAATTGCTAAGGCTTAATGTAAACGTTTGCAGCGAAAGCGAATGACTCAAAGCGTGTTTCGTGGGCCACTGTTAAAAGCTCGGTGATAAAACGTAGCGCAACAAAGGTTAACAGTCAAGATGCCAGCGGGTTCGGGATTGCACGTCTCATTATATAACTTGCGTACGATATCCATCTATAAATTACGTTTAAAAACAACGATTTCTATGACATAACCTCATCTTAGATGCTTTTTTGTATTTGGAGCTAGAATAGAAATAGTGCTTAGGTTAGGTTAGGGTCAGTAATACCGTTTTGTGGATCGACTTCGCCTTCTTTTCCCCTAATAACCACAATGTTATGCGCTGTTGTACGTATGTTACATACTTATCTGAGGCACGCCATGTTAGTCGTCAGGATAGCATCGCATTATACATATAAATAATGACGATGTTAAATTTTATCTTAGGTATAAAAAGTTAGGTATACAATATAAATTACCTTATTTTTTGTTATCTTTATCTATGTCTTAATTACAACGTCTTACGTTTTATTCCCATTTTCCCATATTACAGGTCTTAATCAGGTACTGTTATAAGTATACATCTATACTAATATTATAAGCTGAAGAGTTTGTTTGTTTGAACGCGCTAATCTCAGGAACTACTGGTCCGATTTGAAAAATTCTTTCGGTATTTGATAGCCCATTTATCGAGGAAGGCTATAGGCTATATATCATTACGTTAAGACCA
>MOOZ01000894.1:869076-889924 GCA_002930495.1 Cecropterus lyciades | reverse complement strand
GTTCCAACGTCCGCCACTGACGGCCGTTGGGACAAAAAATAATGCACCGATCCAACGGCCACCACTGGTGCCCGTTTTAGTGGTGGCCGTTGGGAGTATACCGAAAAAACTATGTATAAACAAATATTTAAAAGTAGGTGTTTCTATTTAAGGAACAATCTATAGTAGCGATATATTTTTTAATTGGTTTAGTTGCACTTTTATTACATCAGTTTATCATTTTCGTTCATTACAGTTCTGGTAACGGAAAACAATATTTTCGTTTTAAATTGAAAAATCTGACAGATTTTTTGTTTAATATTTTTATGTATTTCGATACTACTCGATATTGTACTTATACTATGTTTTTCAACTAATTTGATTATTTCTAATTATAAGGAATAAGAAAAGTAGAAAAATCTATATGTTTAGTCATAGTGTAAATATATAAAACTACCTATTCATAGAAACTGTACCTACTCATTGAGATTTTAGATTTTACTTTTGAAAATATGTTAGAAGTTTGAGCTCACTACAAGCAAAGAAATGAAACTGAAAGCGTAAAAGCGCCAGATGTTAAACCGTCTATCCGTAACGGCATGACGTTACTTTGCCCGCTTAACCCGTATTCCGCCTTCCTATTCTTGGAGGATAAAAACAAGATGAAACTTACTTCATATTTGTCTACTGGATTTCTGATACATAAACGATTTTACACTCATAGCCCCACAGTAGGATTTTCTCCTGTGTCGTGGGTGCCATGGACACACAAAGACGAATACACAAACACCCAGACCTAGATCAGAAATCTAAACTCATCATTCAAATGTCTGTCTGACCGGGGATCGAACCCGGGACCCACTGCGTGGCAGACCTGTATTGTGACCGCTCCGCCACACGGGTCGTCTAATACATGGAAAATTAACGTTAAGATAAATATAAGAAATTAGTTTCATAATGTTATCCATATATAGGTTTTGTGTGTTATAACAGCACATTTGGATTGGGGAGGGGGAGTCGATTGTGGATTTTGCTGGAGCCCATTAGGAGACGTCTATTTTCGTCATCGGGAGTAGCAATGCATGTCTGATTGACGTCAAGTAGAACTCTTGCTCTATATAGAGTTCGGCATTGGTCACATACTATCGGTGGATTGTATGCTCGTTACTTGAATCTTATAAAAATATTTTGTTCTGATCATCGTCAACCTATTATTGTCCGTCTGCTGGGCACGGGTCTTCTCTAAGATTTAAAGAGTTTCAAGCCAATATCCACCGTGCCGGCCGAGTGCAAATTGGTAGACTTCATAAACCTTTGAGTTCTTTTTTTAAGAACTCTCAGGTGTGAAGGTTACCACGATGTTTGCCTTCACCGTAAAGCAGTGATAATAAATTTACGATACACACATAATTTTAGAAAAATCAGTGGTGCGTGCCTGGGATTTGAACCTCGGACCCTCGATTGAGAGGCCGAGTTTCAACCATGCGGCTATCACTGCTCGCTTCTGCCATTTGTGATTATTTATCTTTATTTAATTTAAATGTACATAGCGTAGCGGGTTGCCGTGGCGGCGAATAAATCTTATGTTAAACGTCTAGTTGTTAGTCCTCGAGTGATTTAAATTTCATCTCCACAAGGTCAGAGGTGAACGCTGTGACACCTACTTGAATTGTGTAAAACGTGCTTTTCAAGTTTATTTCATATTTCGGTTTAAAATTATATAGTAGTGACGTTCGTTTGGGATACGTAAGGCGTTAAAGATTATAGGTAAATATAGGTACGTGTCCGTAACCGGGAAAGGAATACAATGTAAAAATTGTAAGTAGATATATTCTATACTTGTATTACTCGTAGGTAAAGGCAGATATTTTGGGTAATAGGCACACATCTAGACATTATCGTGCATAAGAGGTATGGATGAATTTCTTCGAATATTATTTATAATTCCATATTCTTTCCTTATTTTGTAAGTAACGTATTTTGTAAGTCAGAATATTTCATCCGATCGAATCTCACCTACAAAGAGTTCATTTTATCTAAGGCATCTTCAGAAAATCATTTCATTGCAACGTAAGAGTCACTCATGTTAATTAATTGGTCGATATTTGGTATATAAGTCAGTTTAAAAATCTTTTGGAAATATTATCCGTAAAAACTAACAGGTAATCTATAGTGTAACGCCATCTAGTTTCGTTTGTACACAACGCTACTACGACGATTACATCGTTCTCTTACAATATAGTAAGCGCTTGTGCCAGAAGATGGCGCTCTTCGCTAGAGTATGAACACTGTAACAGATGGCACTAGTATTTTATAGTTTTATCACAAAAGTTAGAGCTCTATCTATAGATCAGGGGTTCTTAATCTTTTCATGTTAATCAAACATTTTCATATATATACCGTGTATTCAATATGTTTTAAAGTAGAAACACAAAAAAGATTATTCACAATTTCGGACAGTATGTACTGCTGTACTATGTTGGGCCCGATCTATCATCACTGTTTACAAACACCATAATCGAGAGTAATCTGTATAGTAAGTAATAGGTTTTTTTCTCATTTATTGTTTGTTATTAAAATTATTTAAATTGGAATCTCGTAATTAATTAATGTTTTGTAATTAAGTAATTTATAATTATGACGACCAATTTGTTCTTTCCCTGTAATTTTAAAATCTACTCTAATAAAACTTGGTTCTACGAAATTATCTAATAATTATTATATACTAAGTTTGCCTAGTATCTATCAACCCATCACCACCCAACGCAACCTATATGATAGTAGGGGAAAACAGGGTATTGAGAGTCACCCACATAATATATACTTACACGAAATTATCCACGTAAGCAACGTGTAAGCCACCTTCTTGCATCCGCTGTGTACCTCCTGGTATTGTGTTAAATAGTTCGTGATAGTAAACGTCCGCACTTCAAAGATACAAAAGCATTTGTTTTTGCGCTTCGTTGATGTAATTTTTCGTAAACGATATAATAAACGATAAGTGTTAAATTTCTTACAGTACGAAAACAAGACATATTGCCGTATTTAGCCAGGCTAATGAAATAGTAATTTTGTCAGGATTTTTTAGGTATTTTATTTGTATATTTTTTTACATTAGTATAGTTGAGGCCTATGTAAGTCAGGTGACTTCCATTGCCTGTTTTCTATGGTAATTTTACTTGCGTAAAATTACTATAGAAAACAACGGTTATCTATGTTTGTCAGAGTCGAAAGAAACAGTATAATGTATCACAACCACGCCCATCAAGGGGAACTTGATAGAAAAAAAGAGATGTGAAACATCGTATTTGTACAAGTAATATGCATAAAAGACAAGATTGTGACAGTAATTGAATATATAGCATAATAAAAATCACGCCATCTATGAACAGTGCCCCGCACTAAGTCTAACTAACACCGCAGCCCGCTTAGTTTTGTTCGATACTTTATAGTTGCGAAACTCTATAACAGATGGCGCTATAATAAATAAGGTGTGGCGATCTGTACACCATCTATCAGGTTTACGTGCGCCTATAGATGTTTCATATCAAAACATTGAAAGATAAAGACCAGCAGCAGCCAAAGCACAGACAGATCCTGAAACAGTGAAGCGAAGAGTATTTCAAGCATTAGATTTTGGAAGTAACTATGTATGCCAGGATGTTGAAAAAGAAGAACTAGAAAATAGGAGATACAGATACATAGCACGTAACGCTTTTGGAAAAAACAATGAGATGTGGTGTGTGTGGATTAGAATCTCATAGTGCTGTAGGTGGGATTCAACCGAAGACTATATTTGAAATACGTTCTAAATTATTTTTGACTCTTATTGCCCACAGGTTGACCACCACTGCCCTAATGTCGGTGCAATGGGAGTCAAATCTGTTTTTTTTTCAAACTGGTATAACTTTCAAAATAAATTGAAATTCATCGCGATTTATGGCTAATTAAGTAAATTTTGTGTCAAGACAGCTGCAATAAATATTTTATTCCAATTTCTGCTTTTATTTCTCGCTTAAGTGACTCCCATTACCCCCTTTTCCCCTATATGCTTATGCCGCCAATGGACAACTGCAACTAACTCTAAAAATAAAACACTAAATATGAATTAGTATATATTTTTCATAGAGGACTTACCTGAAGCCGACAGGCATTATTACCCCTGACAATCTAAGATCTGAAGATTTAAGATGGTCGCTTCATGTGTCAGTCAGCCGGCATCACCTCTCCACCGCAACACCAGAATTGGTTTACGGTAGAAATATGTGAGAAAATAGGATATAAATTTAATTCCTTACTTCTTGCATAACGATAGCAATAGTAAGTACGAATCATTAAAACATAATTAATTTCCTTCGTACGATGAAATTAATCTTTGGTATTGGTAGAAAAACGGACGTTGGTATATTTCGTTTTAATTCACTATATATTATTATTATTATACATTATAAATACTGTATAACAAAATGAGCTCATATAGCTCTATATACTTTAAGCACACATCTATTCTGAATTAATTATCTAAGTAGTCTTAATTTAATAAGTCGACCTAACTTACCTTGCAGACATATACCCAAATGAGTGATAACTCACTTCTGACACGAACTTATTAATAACTTTACCTAATTAGGTGTGAAAACGTACGTTAGTAGCGGAACGGGCTGAAGGTTATAAGCGATCAACAAATTTGTTACAATAGTTGTATCTTAAATATCACAACACAAAGGCTAATGACACTACAAAAAGGGGAAAAATAATTTTATTGTCTAAACAAAACGATGAATGTGCTACTCATCTGGATGTTGCAAATTACCATCTATTATAACGCTACATTATTTTCAAATATTATATATCAACGTGCCGTGCTCCATAATAACACTGTTCCTTCTCTTATCTTCCAGCTCAAAGTCCGGGTGATGGGCAGCAATGTCTTCTTTTGTAACATCAATACTCACAGCAGTTACCAACTGCATCAATACTGCAGTGAGTATTGATGTTACAAAATATTTATTGTAAAAATCCTCCATTAGTGAAGGGTTATGACCAGCTGTGGACTTCAAAAGCTGATGGATGTATTTACACCCATCAGCCTTTTGAAGTCTAAAAATTTTATATTTTCATCTATGTTGGTATATACCAACATAGATGAATAATTAATATTTTATAACGTTTATTTATGTTTATACCACTTATTCTAGTCATAATAAAGTCTTCAACAAGTTCAGCTGTGGTTCGATAGACGTTTAGTACATAAAAACGCTACGCTCCCCCACCCAGGGTGGGTGCACGCATTGGTGGTGTGAGGCCTATTGCGTCGGGCGTCCTACATCAAAGTCACAGCGTTCGTTGCCCGCGGCTAGAGGTCGCCACTGATGTACTGCGATTACCTTTGTTGTAGGTGCTAAATCCAATCCCAGTCAGTTTGAGCTATAAATCCGCAAAGATTAACATTTGATGGTTGCAATTTTAAGAATGGTTTGATGCGGTTAATTTGGTTATACATTTTTATTAGAAATGACTCATTATATTTGTATAGAAATTAAGTAATTATGTATTTTTTTACTATGCACTATTATAGATCGTTAAGCAATGACAGCTTAGTAGTCAGAAAGTCTGTCTCACGATCGGAAGGTTGGAGTCCCACCTGGTATTTTCAGTTGAGTGAGCATATATCATTCCAAGATTTCAGCAGTAGATGTAATAGCATATACGATAAAGAATAATAGCAAAGCGATACAATAGCGAAGAAAAAAGTACAAACGATTGAAAGCAAAAAGCTTGTAAAATTGTCAATTAAAATAATAAAAAAATAATAATATAATGGTGTGTGAAATCTTCCAATCTGGAAAGTTAGCGCAGTGGCCTATGGCCTATACCTCTCACCCTGAGACAGGCATGTGCCTAGGAATGTGCCAGTAATGGACTAACGACTATTATGGTTACCGAGACGCACAACAAAGAGATGCAATAATGACTAAATGTTCTGTTTATAAAAGGCTTATGTCTAGTAGAAAATTTTAAAGGCTACGCATAATTTCAGAAATTAGAAGTCTAGGATTCGAAACTACAAAACCGTACAAGTATCAAATTTTCCCTCCTTCCTGGTATTTTAAACATTCCATTTTGTAAATTTTTACAACGACTATCAAGGCTTTACGCGATTTACTATAAAATATCCATATTAAAATATTAACGATTTTCGCGAGATTTTAGATTTTAAGCTGTAAAATCCAAAATATACTTTATAATCCGCCTCAACTCTTGTACAGGATTATGTGACGAGGACATTTTGTGAGACTCGTTCTATTGTGGTTTATCTTTCGACGCCTGAATCTCGCGGGAATGTTGTGATTTTAGGGAAAATTTGTATCACAGTCATGGGAAATGGTTGGCTGATGTAAATGTAGCCACATATTTTTTTAGTGTTTTGATAAGAATAAATCATTATATCTGTTACTTATATTTAATCTTTCCATCTCATTTTCTTTTCGTTGTTCTTTCATTTCACTGCAGTGAGGCGACCATCTTAGTCCTCGCGAGTAGCAACGCCCCTGTGATCGACTTCAGATAGAACCCCTGTTCCATATAAAGTTGCCTATTTATATGGTTGCCTATTAGGGATATAAATTCAAATATGTTCGTAAGTTTATGTTTCGAAGCATTTGTAAGTCTTTAATTGTTAATAATAGGTACAGATGTCCATGGGCTGTAGTGGCCACTTACCATCAGTTGGACTGCATTCTTGTTTGCTACTTCAGTCTGATAAAAAATATATAAAGGATTTTAACAGCTTTAAATAATATAAGTTACAACAAACAAACAGACAGTAGTTTACAAATTGGTCAGGATACGCTCTACTTTTTTTCAGATTGAAGTAACAAACAAGCGTGGAGACTACCTGATGGTAAGGTGGTCACTGCCGCCCATAGACTTCTATAGTGTACTCTATGAGTGCCCTACACGAAATCGTTCGTTGCAAGATATGCGACTCAATAATTTACTTTATCCGTTAAAGCCATGTCGATCAGTACTCTTGAACATTACTCCCCACGTACACACTAAACAATTAAAGACTTACAAATGCTTCGAAACATAAACTTACGAACGTATTTGAATTTATATCCCTTATACATGCCATTGTTCGTCTCATCTATATACCTATTCATGAATATCGAGATTTTCATTTCAATTTCGCTGAATGCTCAATAATTTGAGCAAGCAGCGTTTGTGATGGTTTGAATCTCAGACATCTCAAAGGTCCATAAAAACCTCAGCAAAATGGTCGTAAACACACACTCTATTACATGAGTAGGCATGTACTCAAGACTAAACGTATTAAAGATTTACGGTTTTGTAAATCTAACTTCAGATTTTATACTTATACTAGCTGTTTCCGGCGACTACGTACGCGAACTCTACAAAAAAAGGAATGGATATCAACAAATCTTGGAATAATATTTTTATTGTTTTTTTTTATATCATTAAAATTCATGTTTTATATCAAAACTTAATAGAATTCAAAGTTATTTTTAAATTAAAATCACTTTTATCAATTTTAATTAAACTGCGCAAATAGCCGACGTCTACAAAAAAATATAATTAAAATTCCCGGTTTTCCAAAAAATATTATAAATTAAATAACGTTGATTATATGGGATCTGCAGACATATAGTAAAATATTAGATCCTCACACACAAAAAAATCCCCACATACATAGATAGTACTTATTGAAGTAGAAAAATAATAGCCGCATCAAATAATGAAAATTTCTTTCATGAACGAACTTCAAATTTCCGCATGAGTTATTTTCGGAAAATGTTAAATCATTTCGGTCTGATTGCGATGTAGATAGATTACATTGTAGACATAATATTCAACGTATTAATTTTGCTAGGCAATATTGGTTTAGACGTCTCTATCCGAGTGTAATTTGGTACTAGTCGTGTCTTTGAAGTAAATAAATATTATGGCGGGTGCTCAAATTGTTCAACAATCATTAGAAACACATTGTTCTATGATTGAAATTTGAATATCGACCTGAGTGGAGGCTCAGTCCCCTCACCCCCCTGCGCCGCATCTCCGTAATTCAGTAAGTTTCAGGCTTCAGACGACCCTTCCCAAGGTCGCAGACAGCACTCACACGCGCGTTTTACGCACAGGCGCGCGTGTATGCGTGTGGTTGCACTTGGTACGCGCCGGCCATTAAACTTTAGTTTACTCGCTTACGGATACATTATGTATACTATCTGTGTACAATACAGATGATACACACGTTCTATCTGTATTCATTAGCGTTTTGTTGATAACGTATTTTAATATGTTATCTAATGAAATAGTGAAATATGTCTTCTCATAATACAATTTTTTATAATGCATTCATTGATTGTCGATTATTTTTATTATGTAAACCGAATTTAATTTTTTATGATATAATTTTATAAAGGGTTAAAGTCAAACGGGGTTAAAAATGGTTCCGTACGCAAGCAAGTATGGCCTTTTGGCGGACAGCTCACGAAGGTTACGTTTTTTTCACTTTGTTTTGGAATTTCGAACAGGACTTCGAACGGTTGGTTCCCGGGATAAAAAAAGGCATGCATGATCTGCTAAGTATACTAGAGATATCCTTGACATTAGTGTGCCGTCTTTCCCGGGAGTCGTCTAATTGATGGCGATCCTTTGTGGCGGCTACTATTCTAGTTACATTTCCGTCACCGGATATGCTGGTAAGCGAATACGAGGGTCTATACCCTGTACAGACCCTCGCGTCCTCAATGCTGGCGCGAAAAGCAAGACACGAGGTTGGAGAGTGGTATTCTCTTGCTGTGCGCTTCTTGCGTAAGCTTTAACCCTCGTTACAGGCTTACATAGAACGATCTATATAACATATCTACACATACATATCTTAAAACCAGGCAGGTAACAACTGGCTGGGATTAGCAGACTTATTCGTTCAACAAACAATCAGGATACCGGAACTTATATCCGTCATTATTCTTAAAACTAAACCTTGCTGAGGTTTATATATAAATAACGGGAAAAAATACACGAATTACAAATGAGTATCATTCAATAAATAATCAAACGAAGCCGTACACGATGCGGCTAACATAGTTTGTTTGTTAACATTTGTAATATTGTTGGTTTATGAAAAATTTTAATCAAATTAATTTTAGGTGAGACGAAATTCGCCGGGTCATGCAGGCACTTGTAAATTAATTTTATTTAAAATGGTTTTAGTTAAAATATATAAAAAATACTTTTCACTATACGTTTATTATCTATTCCTTAATATTAAATATACTTCATTTTTTATAAAAATAATTTGTCTTAAATTTAAATATTAAAATTCTATGCTCCAACTTTGGATGCAAATAGCTACAGAAATAGATAAAAATGTAAAAATATATACCACAAGACAAGGCACGTTCATACCCCTGGTGGGACTCGAACCCACAATCCCCGGCTTAGGAGGCCGATGCCTTATCCATTAGGCCACAGGGGCGCACATTTGTCGTATTGAAATATATTATGTATTAAAATAGTTAAATAACTGTTTTTAATTTATAGTCTGGATAATATGAATAAGTAAGACCAAGCCATGTCACTTTTCTGTATTGTAAAGAGTAACTAAAATAATTGTAAACTAAAAGAAACAAATAAGAGCGCATTCATAATGGTAAAAGGCAATGGGCATGGACCATACTCAACCCCAAATAGGATTAAACACTTACCAGTGGTCGACCACGAGTACTTCACCACCCATGATACTTCATGTTTGTTTCAAGTTTGTTTGACTTCGTGTAAGAGCTTTTTATAATATTAAGTAGCAAACGAGCTTACACTCCGCCTGATGGTCAGTTTTTTAAGTAGCCAATGCCACCCATGGACATTTGTAATCAACCCCTGATGAGTTAATCTTACATGGGTTTGGCCACAGATGCGTTGCTACTCTTAAGATCCAAGTTGGGACCTTTTCTCTAAGCGCACCCTTCGGACTAAAACACATCAGCGCTTAACACTGCTGTAATTAGGCAGAAGTAGGTGTGGCGTTGGTGCCTTCAGTCTATCTACAAAGGGTGTCTCTCTCCTAAATAAACAGCAGTGCTTAACACTGTTATTGTATCAGTGATGATGATTACTTGCGTGTATGACGGTGTGATATACCATCTTTAAAATACTTCTCCACATTTACTTTTCTCCAAATTGAAGATGTTGTGAATATTAAGTATGTGCAATTCTTACGTAATCTTTAAGCTCTTTAACGGACTACATAGAAAATTGCTCTATATTTCTTTACGTGACTGAACGCGTAGAAAAACGAAAAATACCTACATATACATACATATCTAAGAATCGAGCAGGTAACAACTAATATAATATTTAAAAAATACTATAAAATAATATACATATGTTTCTTACTACTATTTTGCTTCTTATATACGAAATTGCGTCCCGTTATTTTCAAAGATATTAATACAATCATGTGCTTATATATTTTTTTGGTTTTTGAAAAATGCGCATACACGATAGGAATATCAAAAAAAAAAAACTAATATTTGCTTGAAACCTATTACGATACCCTCGAATACTAAAATCACTACACGATTTGACTTTTTGAAAATATTTTTTTGTATGCGTTTGCTAGCTTTGCTGTGAGCTTTTGTTGTGCCTAAAATCACATAAAATAGACCTCAAATATATCCCGAAACTTCACTTTAAGTGTTCTTGGTTGAAATACATAGTAAATATTTGGTGTGTTTCACTGGTACCTTTCTTATTCTGGACATAGGTCTTCACTCAAAATGGAAAGAGTTTATTTAGGTCTAAGTCTGAGATACTGGCCAAACTCAGAGTTGTAACTACCCTTCAAATAACTTTGACATATTTGTAGGGTTTCGCGTTTAGCGTAAAAACAGAATCTTAATACTAACAATAAGTCACTTTCTGTCGACCCTCATAAATAAAAATAACTATGAGGACTATAGTGAAAAATACTAAAACCAAAATTAAATATGAAATTAACATGGGGTCCTATGAAATGAATCGGTATTTTTCGCTGTTTATATGTTTTATTTATTGAACTGTAATGGGTCAATAGATAATAGAGAGGTCAATAGATAGAGATAATATAATAGATAATAGAGATATTTCCCAATGTACTTCTATATCTTTTATGATAAATACAAAAAAATGGGGCGGGACTCTTCGTGTGTGAGTTCGAACCATTTAAAGCAAGTAATTATTTATTACAAACCATAACTTCAATTAATGTGCGCTTGGGATTTGAACCTCTTACGAATACTCATGAGGCGAAAAGTTACAATACTAAGTAATCAAAACTCTTCGTACATGTGTATCGAGAAATTGAAATGCGGGCCGAATATTTACCATAATCCTGTATGCAACGCCGCGGCCACACGGCACTAGCTCGCTAACATCATTACGTACCTTAAAACTTATGATCTAGACGAGTAATTATTATGATAAATCCCGACCACTTTAATTGCTAATAGAATTAGAGATAGATATTAGAGTAATTATTATGAAAAATCTCGACTACTAAAATTGGCAGAAGGGTATTTGTTTTTTAATAATCTGTTTAATTTAACGCCTTCTAGGAGTTTGCGTCAAAATAGTAAAAATACAGTGTTATGATATAAATATTCATTGTTACGTAAACGAAAGTTAGTTAATAGACCATATATACATATATATTACTTAACTTTCGTTTGATACCCATTTTTTCATAATATTAAAATAGTCGTATCTTACCCTCCGTTGAACCTTAGACGACTCCAATGATATGTTACATGTCTATTTCTTTGGCACGTGTCAGAGCCGAAACTGTTTGACGGATTGTTCGTTGATCCGTGAAACAGTTTGGGCTCTGACACGTGCCAAAGAAATAGACATAGATCCATACAAATATATATATATATGCTCGAAAACTATCATCGTCATCATCACCCTCCTACTGACGCAGTCGGGTAAAGGTGCTATGATGTATCGGCTTTCAATAGCACCACTGTTTTCGCGTAGATGACATAGAAGGCGAAAAACAGCAAGATCCTGGAGATGGGCGGCAGCGTCTTCCTGTGTAACCATTTAGAGAGGTCAATGTCCAGCGGTAGACAAAAGGATGGATGGAAGTAATTCGTAAAAAATTTCACGGATAATACTTACAACGCTATATTAGTTAGTAGTGTAGTAATATTTTCGTACTACTTAAGCAATTATGTTTTTAAACGAATGTGTGTTCCTATTATATACTCTATTATTCTCTATCCACTTGTATTTAGATGATAATTATGTACGTGTAATCACACGAAATTATTATTTATAGGAGCTTTTCAGTTTTCTTTTATAATATGGAAGTAGCAAACGAGCATGCAGTCCACATTATTGTAAGTGACCTCCGCCGTCCATGGACATCTGTAATCAACTCCAGATAAGATCAGAATCTTACCTGAGGTTAGCCAAACATGCGTTGCTACCCCTGAGGACTGGAATGCCTCGGATAAGTAAGTATCTCTCTAACCACATCCTTCAGACCAGTAATGCATAATACTGCTGTTATGAGGCAGAAATAGGTGTGGCATTGGTGCTTCCGGAATTGAACCGCAAAAAGTTCTACCACCGTAAATAAAAGTGACGTCATAAGCCTAATTATAACTCAAGTCCTGGTTACGTATCAAAAAGGTCGATTTACATACTCGAATTACATTAAGAATTGGTGCAGTATTTATAAACGGTTCACGTCACGTGGCCGCTGCGCATCCGCGCCGCCTCACACCAGCCTCGTCACGTCAACTTACACAACAGAACACAGTGTCACACAGTGTGATAAATGAACACAGCAATATAGATAAAGCATCGAGATTTCGAACTTAGTACGCAGCTGGAAAACGATTATAATCCCTGATGTCGCGCTTGCCATTGGGGATTTGCCACGCAGTTTGCATTGGAAATCAACGAATTGTTATTCTGTTTGTACGTGCATGCGGAATATTGCCGATTGAATCCATCTAAATTGTGTTAAAGGTGAATCATATATTCTAAAACTGATATTATAAGCGCCTCCCCCTTCTCAACCTGCTCAGGAAATTAACAGACTCGATAAGATGAAAGATAAACACGCAGGAACGCCATATTTTATCAATATCACATCGAAGATACATATATTCCGTTGCAAAACATTTAACTTACAAATGCAACTTTGTTGAGGTAATTGATTTTATTGAATTAAGCTTAAGTCCTTTTCAGATCCGTGATGCATCCTGACGTATAATAAAAATGAGCCTAGCTTTCGTGTCTATAGGTACACTGAATAAGTTTACAGAAAAAAATACTATCTTTTGATTTCATATATCCACAGTGTATGAAATCAAAAGATGATATTTATATTTATGTCATATTTTAAGGCAACATTTAGTATTTATATAAATAAAAGTCGGATTCCAAATCCCAAGGCCGGCACTCCTAAGAATTGTTTACTAAGAACGAATGTTAAAATGTATACGAAATATACGCAAGACTGCAAAATACCTACCGTTCAAAAATTCGCCGCATGAAATTGAGGTCTTGAGCCGAAAAAGCGACGCTTTTAAGGCACTTCTGACACAACTCTTGAGGAACAGAATTCAAAGCGTTTGCATTTTTTTGCCAACTTTGTTTTTTAGGCGCTGTCAAAGGCGGTGAAACTTGGCGAGGTATAATGGATTCGAAATTCGCTATAATCGATTACTTTGATTCAATTTATGTTAACTTTAAGTGACTTTAAATTAAGTTAATTCCAATATTCTCAAAGTAAAGTTCTGTTAGCTTTCCTTAAGTTAGTCTAGAATAAATTAGTCCATGATGAATAGATTTACTACTGATACTTATTTCTGCTTCATAGCAGCAGTTTTAAGAGTTACTGTCTGGTATAATGAAGGGGATGGCTTTTTGAAATATACGTCTGAAGCAGTCCATCTGATGGAAAGTGTGAAACGCAAGAATTCCTTTACTCTGAAAATAGGTGTGACGATGATATCTTCCCAGTCGAGCCATAGTCATTATACCTTACAGATGATATAACAAAAACACTTACAGGTGTATTTCTTGGTTAGGTGTAACATTTTTATCAAATTGATGATGAAGGAGCAAATGTGCATGCCGCCCACCTGATGGTAAGTGGCCACTGTCACCTGTGTACATCAACTTTATATAGAACAGGAGTTCTATTTAAAGTCAGTCACAGATGCGTTGCTTTTCCAGAGGACTAAGATACGAAACGAAAATGAGCTGGAAACTAGACCCTTCCATCGAAACGCAAGATCTGCTTCACACTAGTAATTGGAATATGGTGTGTTGTAAAACGAAGCAACATTTCTGTGACCGAACTTAGGTGGGACTTAATACTTACCTAGGATTAAGAATCGGTATCTTGGAAACCATTGATCTCTTACCATAATGCGGATTAAACTACCGTGAGTTTAAAGGAATAGATAAGCACATACATTCTTTATGTTAGGTTCAAATATTTTTTATAGTGTGGAAGTAGCTAACGCCCATGGACATCTGTAATCAACCCCAGGTAAGATCAATATCACCAGTATCACCTAAGGTTAGCCACAGATACGTTGCTACCCCTGAGGACTAAGATGGAATTCCTCGGATAAGTATAAGTCCATTACCACACTCTTCAGAGCAGAACACAACAGCGCATAACACTGCTGTTATTAGGCAGAAATAGATGTGGCTGAGGTGCTTCCGGAGTCGAACCACAAACTGTTCTACCTTTGTTTCTACCTTAAAATTTATTTCCCACCATAATTACACATTTTATTTCCATTTTCGAAACGTATAGCTGCAATTTCTGCTTTTTTAGTTCTGGATGAATAAATAAGGTATCCAGAAATAGCGGGTTATTCTAGTCACTAGTGCAACTGTTGCAATTAGCAAATCATTGCAATTGCCCGTTACACAAGCGGGCGGTGGGGTCATGCGATAATGCGACGACAAATTCACTGAACCGTTTTATGCAGTATGTGAACAGTAAATTCCCATCTAGATAAATAGGGTTGTGTAAATAGAAACAATAGTCCAAAATTAGATATCGGGATTTAGTTTGTCATTCGTCAATGTAGCGATGAACTATGGTCATGCTTACAGTCACACTGGAGACAAAATCTTTTGTGTTACAAAAAAGCATACTGCCACCATACCTCTTTATGATTGGTAACTAGCTGAAGTACCCCTGTTTCGCTACGAGACAATAAATCGATTTTACTCGCTGACCATTGAAGTTACAAAAAAGTGATAGATAGATACCTTTCGAATAAAAAATTAAATTTTAAACTATATATGTACGTATATGGCATTAAAAGTTTGCTATTTCTTAGTGCTATCTTTTTATTTAAATTAAAAATATGAAATTCTGCTACGAAAGGGTGAAATAACTTCACTAAAACATTCGCCATTAGTAGCCAACAAGTCGACCAGATAAATAAGTTACGTCCATGCAAAATATCATGTAAATGGGACTAGTGGTTCTTGAGTGATTGCGTATTAAACAGACACACACCTTTCTTCCTTTTTCTCCTTTCCATCTTGTCCATCTGATGGCAAGAGCTACTTGCCATCAGATGGACTGCATGCTCGTTTGCTTATTCAAGTCCAAACAGGTCAAAAGTTCTACATTTCAGTTTTTATTTATATTATAAATAAAAACTGAAATACAGAATTTTAAATACTGTAAAAATAGTACTTATAAAATACTATTTAGAAAATTTTAAACACTGCAAATTATAACTACACAAGAATGGCTAATAAGTACAATTTATTTTATCTATACAAGTAATACTTAGTATGTCTAAATTATGTGAAAAGAAAAAAAAACAGATGGATTAAGGGTTTTGAAATAAAGATAAAAGTAAATTATGTCGTTTGTCGTCATCTCTCAATCGCACTTTGAAAAAGATAACTAAATATACCCATTTATCTTCTGTCACAGAAGAAGTGTTTCTCTTTAAAAACTGTGCGTGAGGTGCAGCTAGCAATCTCTGTAATGTATTCCACATTATAAACGAGTAAGGTTTAACATGAAAGTACTAATTTGTTTTGCAGATAATACTACGCTTAGTGTTATAAGCGATATTAACACATTAAATTGCTTTCACGCTATTATGCCTCGTTTGTGTTATTGCTGCGTTAAGGTAGTAATGAGTTTTATTGCCTGATTGAGGCATAAACCCGACGCAAGTGTCATGCGATAGCGCTCGATTCCAAACTCATAAATATCAATCAGCGGTCATTAACTGCTACACACGATTCATACCCTTACAAACAACCCAGACTATTCTAACGAGACCTCTAACGCACCTTGACATTAACCACATACATTAATCTTCCCATACGTTAAAGTAAAATGGAGGGATCTAGACATATTTGCTGAGGATGTTCGCAAGGTTGTATGTGTTACCCACCTTATTTTCTTAGCATAGCATAGGCATATATTATTAGAGTTTGTGTCATTAAAACATTGTTTTTTGTTAGTAAGAGTATTTAACGCCTCTTCGCGGGAAATGTGCCATTAAATCATCTTAATGGTCGTTTATGCCGTGCGATGTGAATGTGTTGAAACTCCAAATGTTATGTTGACATATCTATAAGTACCAAATAGAGCGCGAAATGTTGAGTGATTATTTTTGGATTTTATCTTCAACACGAAAACACGCGTTCTTTATGTTTTATGCGGTAAAAAGAAAACGAGCAAAATACGTAATAAAACGTAAAACATAGTATGGTATTGGTATAAATGTTATATATATTGGTATAAAGGTATTGGGTTTAAATAATATTTACATAGTTAACAAGATTTGTGCGATTTTCTCGCGTGTAGAAAATTAACAATCGTGTTAAAATCAAATAAATTTTCGATAAAATAATATATTATAGCAATTTAACATTATTGACAACACAAATACATCTTTACATATTTATTACTTTTACAATAATGTTCATTTAATTTAATATTGAATTTTTATGTACCAATTTTTCACAATTTTTTACAGAAACATATACGCTACAAAATAATAATCGCAGACGAAAAAAAAATATATACTTCACCTGCCATTCCCAGAGACCGCCATATCACCATCTGAGTTCCATTAGTCGTAACATATCGTGGCATACTGTCGCAAAAAAGCTAAAACAAAGCTAAAATATTACGGCTCAGAATCCGTCTGACCCCTGTCGAACAAATTGTTTTCGCTCTCCCGTCTACATGTAAATAACTTTAAACTTTTCGCATTTAGATTTGCATCTACACATATAAATGAAATTCGAGTGTCTGTCTGTAATTTTGAAACAGCATAGGTTATATTTCAGGTTGAGAATAATCTAAAATTTTGATTATAAAAATGTCTGTAATAATAATATGTATATGTCCTGAGGTGTTCCCGGAGCGCTACGACATGGGGTTCTTCAAAAAAGGCGCTAAAAGAGCTCTCCTTCAAAGCCGGCGACTCCTCTGGTGTTGCAAATGACCATAGGCGACGGTGACTACTTTCCATCACGTTTACCTTATCGTTAGGTGTAAGTATATAAAAAAAAATGTGCTTTCCCGCACCCTTGGTAAAAACATATAATTTGCAAATACGTATTTATCTGGTAGAAGAAAGTGTTTTGTTACTATGACTATTTCCCAGTTACTATTATTTTTTATAAGATGTAAGCAAGTTCATATGGAACAAGGGTTGGAACATTATGTGTGAAATGTTGGGTATGGAACATTAAATGTGAAACCAATATCAGATGCGTTATTATTCCCAAGAACTAATATAGTCACCTCATATGAAAATAAGCCATCAACCACACCGGTTCCTCCCTGATCACACAAACCTTTTAGATAATGTGGTAATAGATTTCTAGATACAAAATAAAATGTGTGATTTATATTCGAATTCCTACCAAAGTAGGACGCAGATATTAAACTCAATGACTCGGCTATTTCTAGACACTAGACAGTTCAGGCTTTACGCATCTTCATCAAAGTCACTAATTTATTTAAAGTCTTGACTGATGGAACGCCTTAACGGCGAAAATAAAGATGAAGTTTCAACCTCGTCAGGCGATAAATAAGTCCTACTAATCTTCGAGATGGGCTTTATATTCATATTAATTAATCACGACACGCTAATGTCTTCGGGATGTTCTTGTTCTGGTGGCGATGGGTGCTGATTGAGGACCCTGCCTCGGCTTGGGTACCCAAAACCCTTGTCAAATTGATGAATACGTTATGGTAAATACACGTTCGCATTATGTCCGATACTTGGATTATCTTGTTAAGTCCCGCATCGCGATGAAAATTCTTTTGTTGGTATTTTTATAGCTGGGCTTATTGACATTTGAGATTGGGTATTATTTATGAAAAACGACTGCCTTTGGATGACATCTAAATGACATTTATTTTAAAAGAAAACGTTACACTTTCTAGTTGAATAAAATATAAAAATGTTTTTTCATTAGGTTCGTATAAACTTACTAGCTGACCCGACAGACTTTGTCCTGTCTTAAGTATTAATTTTGAGTTTATTGTCAAATGACTAACAATTATATCGAACGACATAAAGTTACATTGCAAAAGTTAATATTTCGTGCTGATTAGCGTGTCTTAAAATTTCTAATATCTCTTTGTTTTGTAAGAACCTTCTGACAATAACAAACACAAAAAAAGAGTAAGTGAAATCGATCCAACCGTTCACGCGTAATGCCGCGACCAAGGGAAATTCATGTTTAAATATATAGATATGTTTCTGTGTAATCAGTACTTTCGAAAACATTCAGCTAGTGAATATTTTGAAAATCAAAGCGGATGACACTTTTATCACGTTCCCGCGGTATTTCTCACGAAAACTGATAAGTGTAGTGCGAAAACGTGCTTTCGAACAAAGGTTTCGAAGATATTCCTTTAGTTCGTGAGTTAGGAATGGCGCGGGGACTGCCTGGGAGGTCTAAATGGCGTAGTGGGGTGAGGGCTGGGGGTAGTGAAAGGAGATTGGAAAGGGAGGGTGTAGTGCAACATCTCAAGGTCGGGTCGGAGTGTCGAGGACGCTGCCTTATTACCAGAATGCGTCTACTGCGCACAACGAATTTATAAGGACCTGAATTTCGTCTGCGAACAAATTGTTTGTACTGGAGCTGTCAGCAAAATTTCTTAGTGGATTTTTGATAAAGTTTCTAAATGATTCTTGTTGTGAGATTAACCTTGTAAAATGATTTCAGAACGAAACGTTAATTTTATTAAGGTAAAAATAATAAGCGTTTCTTAAATATTTACTAAATTATTAGGTACTGAATGTTTTCAGATCGTTAGTTGTGTGGGAGAAAATAATAAGCGTTTCTTTTAGTCTATAATTGCGTTCTTTTCAATTTGTAGTAGATTTTGAATATTTTTCTTGGAAATAAGGTAAATTTATTAAGTTCTCGTAGTACATTTAAGCACTCGTTTTGTGAACCGTCAAACAATTCAGACGTTTTTAAGACTAAATTGTATAGGCATAGAGAACAATAATGTTTTTTATTGGCTATCGTATAAAGAAGAAGAAGAAGAAGAAGAATTTAGGATTATGACATAAGCAAATTTATTTCAAAATAACAAAAAAAGTCCTCAATTTTATTTGTAGAAAGTGTTAAGAAAGTGATAATATTGTTATAGGTACATTTTCAAAATTAACGCTAAGTAACCTTTTGAACAAAACAAACTATCTACTGATGTTTCTAACGTTAAAGCATTTAGTAAATACCTTTACTGGTTTGCTCTAGGTATTTAATACCTAAAAACTAAATAAACGAACTAAAGTAGGGAGTAAGAACCGAATAACATTTCTGAGAATTCGTTCGCATTGCTGACCAGCCATATGCAGCTAATTAAATATCTTTCGCTAATTAGTGGATATACTCTTAGCTCTATTTCGATATGCCTAGCGACGGTTAAATTGAGCGACCATAAGTCTAGAATCTAGCGAAATATGTTACTTCTAAATTATGAACATACCTACTGTTACATATTTAATTCTTGCAAAGTTTGACGACTTTAAAATTTGACGTAGAACAAATCTACGTCAAATTGTATACCATAATATTGACATGGTTCATATTAAGCTACGTCTATAGATTTCAATAGAAATGAAGTTCACGCCATATGGAATTAAATGTAACGTGGAGTATATTATTTTGATGTATGAATAAAAATTGGTTCTTGTCAAAACTCTATGGAATTTCGATAAATCGATAAGTTAATACACTATGATTCTGTATGTGGAAGCCATACAAATAGACACCAACACCCCGAACAAAGTTACAAATCCATTACTCACATTCACCTGGTCGGGAATCGAACCCTGATCTTTGGATATTGGACTGGTATGGTAACACGCGATATGTGCAAACAATTCGAAAATAACATTAAGTAATGTATACAACATCATAATTCCAGTCACGTCTCGCGAGAGATTAGTTAGTTGGTACCTACGTTGATACCTACTGGTATGAATATTCAAATTGCGAGTCGTTGACTTCCTACGATAGTGCGATCCAGCATAAGCCCTTTGACGACATTGTTTACGTGAGAATTGTAACAATTTTGCGCTTTATTTTAATTTATTACTAAGATATGCTTAACGATTATTTATTGTTTTATCTATACATATAAATAAAATTGAAGTGTCTGTTTGTAATTTCAAAAAAACAGCTTTTTACCGAATGCATATGGAAGTATATACGATATGACTTTTTTTAAACGCTTTCTACGCTCATAGCCCCACAGTAGGATTTTCTCCTGCGTCGTGGGTGCCATGGACACAAAAACGAATACACAAACACCCAG
>MOOZ01000894.1:854820-865416 GCA_002930495.1 Cecropterus lyciades | reverse complement strand
TAGTCGGTTAATAATTGTTGGTTAAAAAAGACATCAGACATGTATAATTTAAATTTCAAAAACATTTTTACCACGCAATGTACATTTATTCAATTTTAATGGACTTCAATTTAACATTCTTATTAATTCCCTTTTAAAATACAGTTCAAGCAACATCTGTTGGGTTGGAATATACGATCATATTAAATGAATTTTATATAAGGAGACGTTACCACCCCCACGCCCTTCTATCCATCGATGTCTTTATCTCCTTGATGTGAAGTGGAGTAATTTCTCGTTTCATCTTCAATCTGATAGCTGGATCGTAATTTTTACTATCCAATGATTTACTACTCTCATCGCTACTAAATAAGTTTTAATACACAACTAGTATTATCTATACAGGATGAGCTTTTCAAGAGTGCTTCGATAGCCATATCAGAAGCTATATAGCGAAAAATGCTCGGCCCTGTCCTTGAATTATATACCTACATACGTGCTAGGCAAGAGTTCGCATTAGGGCTGGCCGCCTACAGTTTTATGATTACATCTGCATACTTGACTTTCTGTCTAGTCTTTTGATTGTAAATATTATATTTATCATTGAAACAAATGAAATTCATGGAGAGATATATGGGAAGATGATGAATCATATAGGGAGTGTTGAATGAAAATGCATGTTATCATTCTTAATTAGTATATTAAGGCAATAAAAAAAAATCCTAATTCGACTGAGACGTCCGAAAAGCTTTATTATTAAATTTAATAGTATAAAAAGTCGCATTGGAACAAAAAAATATATTTATAAGTTTACTCTAACCAAGAATTGAACGAGTTGCAGATATATAATTTTTTTAATTAATGCTATTTATTTTATTATAACTCGCCCTAGATGGCTCTGTACTTACACATCGACTTTACGGTTCATCGGATCGTCTTGAAAATTGGTGTACAGAGACTGATATAGCTATTATTTGGTTATTCCGAAAAATAATCCTTTACATACTTACATTGAGATTTTATAGGTCATGACCTTAGCATACATATATATATATATATACACATAATTGCCAGGTGGTAGAACCAGTGTGGTTCGATCGGGACAGTACCACCGCCACACCTAATTACTGCGTAATTACAGCACTGATAAGCACTGCCGTGTTCTGATTTGAAGGTTATGATAAAGAAAACACACTTGTCGGAGGCCTTCCAACTTAGTCTTCACGGGTAGCAATGCATCTGTGGCCAACGTCAGGTAAAACTATAATCTTATTTGGGGTGTATATCGATAGTAGTTTTTTAAATCAGATCACAAGAATCTTAATGTTATTTTATTGTGAAAACACATTTAATTAATGGGTTTAATTAGTTCGATTCAATAAGCACGTAAAAATATAAGCCTAAATTAAACCTAAAACAAAGTCTATTAGGATGAAAAATAAGAAACATCCGAATTCTACTTAAAGTTAAATATTGTGAATGATTTTGAACAATTAATATAACGTTTAATAAAATGTACAATAAATTGAAAATATCTGAAATATAAATCTTATTGTCCGTGGAACACGGTTTATGACTGAGTGTGAATAATTGGTGCAAATATGTGAAAGACTTTCATATATTTGAGTTTATATCGACGAAATCATATTTGTTGCTATATCAATAAAATATATAAAATTCAAACTTATAGACGTTATAATATTTACCATCGACCTCGTTCCGCCACGCTAAAGTTTTCAAGAGCGCAGTTTTAGAAATGTACGATCATATCTATTTTCAAAGTACATTATACTTACTAACGTTGGCAGTTTGGAAATTCTATATCTCTTTAATGTCTCTATCTCTGCGTTGTTTGCTTTAAAATGGGCCACAGAAATAATCACCTCAAACGTTATGTAAAACTAAATATTTATTCAAAACATTCCTGGCCTAAAAATTGTGTAAGAAGAAATTTACACAATAATTATGCATGCTTATTTATGCATATTCTTATTGCTCTTCAAATAGACCTGCCTTTAGCAATCAGTATTCAAATGATACGACTTATTTAAATTTTACTTGGTAAGAAAATAAGTCGTATTCTAATATGCAGTTCGTGAGATGTTTAGCGCACCCTTTCTCTTACATTAGCGTGTTGTTCGTCGCGGTATTATCTAATATCCGATAATGGGGGTTCAAGGTTGGTCGCTGAAAGCGCTGTAATGCAACTCCCGTCCCAGGCCGTCGCGCCCTTTGCGCTTTTATCAATACGCCGGCACCCCAACGCCGCCTGTCGGCCGCCGCCAGTATCGCCACGGAGACGAGTGCGCACGCTCCATACTCCCCGGCGTTGCCGCATTTATTGTCTACATTTCCTTCACCCTCAAATCAATCCCATCAAAATAACCCCAGTCCCCTTTTCTTTTCGTGACCCGTGACGTTCTCAGTGCAATGACGTAAGTGCAGTTTCAACCTCGTCGCGCGAAACCCTGAAAAACTTAACCTAGCATCCGACCGATTACGTCAATAAACGAGATTACTCGCGGGTTCGTTTCTCCAAGCTGTTTGTTTTTGTATCTCCGATCCCTTAGCCGAAAGTGCGATTACACCGGAGCTTTAAGAATGGTAAGTAATCATTAAGTGATATTGTTTAGTTCTGCGAGGTCCGAGCTTGTTTATGAGAGAGCGGATATCTGCATAGTGTTGTGTGTTGCAGATGTGGGCGCGTGTAGTTACTTTCGCTGGGTAGCACGCTTAGGAATGAGGTTACTATCTAAAATAAACCGCGATTTTTACCGCGCCGTTTTAGCAACGCGATACGAGTTACCCGGCGAGAGGCACTGCGCATGTCGCTACTGAATATTAAATCAAATGCATCCACTGCAAGTATGCTGCGGCCATTTGACCTGCATTTATTTCGACGTTAGTGATAATTTATATTTAGATAATACCATAACCAGTTTCGCGGTGGTATTTACCTCTACTGTTTACACAACAATCTACATAATTATGGTTGTGCAGTTGGATTTAATCTCAACAAAAAGTGGATTATAAAATCAGGTTTAAATAAAATACGAATTTTAAAGACGGTAATATGAACGTTAAGTAGTTACTGTACATACATCATTGTAAGTGTATAAATGAATATTTTAAGCAGCAATAAGCCTACATGAAATACCACCGCGTTCAAAGACGGTTCATCTTACGTTCTTTAAGGGTTATCAGGGGGCGTATTTGCTTTCATTATTTTCGATTTTTTGCACCCTAAAAATGTCGTTTGCGTTTGCATAACCCTTTGTCCCGAGCGGCATTCATGTCGTGAGAAAATGGGCCAAGTTCAGGGTCACCAGTGCACCGAATGTTCCATAAGCTCACGTCTTTCCAATGCATGGTTTATGGTGTGTTGTGACTAAAATGTAAACTGGTTTGAACCCGTTTGTAATAAATCAAGAATTGTTACAAAATTTTATTTTTATTTTTTATAATATAGAAGTAGCAGACAAACATGCAGTCCATCTGATGGTAAGTGGCTACTCCCGCTTGTTGACATCTAAGTGACCCTTAAACTAGAAATCAGCAGAGCTTAGCAATAATGTTGTTTATAATAGGAACTCAGATAATAAACAATAGAATCTAGTTCTGTTTTAGCATTCACCTTTATGTATCTGTATATCTGTGCAACAAAATATTAGTCACTTACCGTTATGTGAATAAGTCGTTGAATTGTTATATAAAGCTGATCGTGAAAATGTTTACTTATATCACAGACGTTGAACGTTTCAGACGCTGGTTGCCGTTGACAAAATTATATTTTTAAAATATTTGGACAAGTATGGCCCGTGTCTACGCGACTATGTTACGACAGATATAATTCTACTGTTCTACTGGAACTCTTTGTGGTTCGACTCCGGATGCATCACCGCCACACCTATTTCTGTCTATGTTCTGGTCAGAAGGGCGTGGTAACATACTTATCTGAAGGCAGACATACTTATCTGAAGCATTACAACATAGTCCACAGGGGTAGCAACGCATCTGTGGTTAACGTCAGGTATGACTCTGATCTTACCTGGGGTAACAGATGTCCGTGGGCGACAGTGGCCACTTACCATCAGGTGGACTACATGGTCGTTTGTTACTTCTATATAAAAAAAAACACACATTAATAGCCATTTACTAGGAAAATACTATTTTGACTGTGTCGTGTCTAATACGCTCTATATCTATAATATCTATAGAGGAAGGGTCCATTTGTCTTTCGGCGTTCGATTTGTTGATATTTTATGAAAGCGCGTAGACTACGATTTTAAGTCAAACGGACTTACTTTTTCTTTAAATTCAAATATACACTACACCCTTAGTACAAGTTAATTACGATCCCTCAAACAATCATTGTTTATGTTTTCGTTCATACATTTAATTGTGCTTTGTACATTGCACGCTCACGTTTTCGTTTTCAACCAAAAATTGTACTGTACTTGCAATGACGGACGAAAACACCAATGATTGTTTTGAGGAAACGTAACAAACTTGTACTAAGGGTACTGGTTTAAATATTTACCAGGAATGTTATGGACCTCCGTATCCGTGACCGAAACTATCGGATTTCCAAAATAAAAAAATAGTAGCTATAATAATAACTGATATGACTGTAATAGCAAATGATAACATAGAATTAAAACCAAACTATAACCTATTTGTATTTTACGTATGAAAATTCCCTAAAATGTAATATCCGTAATCGAAACTATCCGAAACTAACGGATAATCCGAAATAATTACATATCCGTTATCGTATCCGAAACCGGTATAATAATAATAATAATAATAATCTCTGATATTTACAGCCTTAATTTCGTGTGAAGGGTAAAATTGTCTTTATGAATGGTCTCACCTTGTATTTTTATGCGTGCCAGATATCGAGAATTGAAATGAATAAAGACTGACTGAAAATAAATTCGAATGGGCAATTGATCGACTTGTCCAAATTGATATGATGTAGATGGATATAATTTTGTGTCATTGCTGCTTACTTATTTTTGCCCTCCTTATGTATGTACGTATGCGTGTATGTTTGTATGTATGTATGTCCATTTCTTTGTTCACGCCCACAGTCTAATCGGCTTGACAGATTGTGACGTATGATATATCATTAGAATCGTTTCAGTTTACAGAGTGTCATAGCCATTATAATTTAAAAAAATGGGCCGGTAAATTGGAAAAAGGGAGGGAGGGGTGACTTCTCCTTATCATGTAAATATCAAATGAAAGCTAGTAAATAAACCATTCCCAAAAGATTTATTTTATATAACTTTTATGTTATTTAGTTGTCTTATAGGCGAATACTCATGAAAAGCATAAAATGAAACATATTATTATAAAACGTTTCTTAAGCAGTCGGGTTTTAATATTTTTAACAACGTTTCATGTTAATTTGTAGAGAACTTACCAAAAATTACTTGTCGAGTACATTAAGTTAATATTCTTAATGTGTTTTAAAATTTTAATCGTATTTTTATCACACCGTTGTTAATCATAATGAAACCTAAGTCTAATTAATCATGTGTCAGGTAAATGCGATTATAATAGCAGGTTGATAAACTATTGTCTACATGCACAAACGAAGTACGAAATGTTTATACTACATGTAAAAAAATAAATTTAAAAACAAAAACGCGACTACGTGAAGCGTACTAAAAGTATAAAACTAGAATAATCTTATGGTGATGTAATGTGGATGACCGTGGTACTCCCTCTTGCCCTAAGTATAAAATATTAGGACAAGTCGTTTGGCAGCATAAAATTCAGGATGTTAACACGTTAGATCGTCTCCTTTACAAATAACTAATACCTAAGTATTGGCAAATACACAAGTCGAGAAAAGTACAACTTTTGCACTAAATTTTGTACTAAATAACTCATTAAATACAATGTTTTTATAATAAGACTTAAGGAGTGTACAGTACAAAAAATTAATTAATATGTATTCTGTAAAATACTGTGTTCTAATCTAAAAATACATGGACAACGATGAATATATTACTCAGAGCTTAATGATAATACTCATCATGAAGGTACAAATTCTACCCTAATACCAAAAGCCAAAAAAGTGGGGTTCGTAAGATAAGTTAAAGCCTTCGCAAAAAGATGCATAATGACTATTCATACAAAAATAAAATATTAATTAATCTGTTTATAATGTATTGCATAAAATGATGATGCAATCATCACAAGCCTGTCATTACCCAGACCTTAAAAATAACTACAAAACAAATAGAGGGTAAAAAGACGTTTCGCTAAAATCTCTTTATGTTTCAATTCAAAGGAGCATACGATTTTCCTTAAGTTGAATGACCACTGAGATAATTACGTATCTACACAATCAACCGAGTGAAGAAGGAAGACACATAATGTACGTTTTCATGCTGCCAGTTTATGATGTTAGATAAAATAAAAACATTAAGAAAATAAGATTTGCAAAATTAGACATGCCAGTCGCAAAACGTGCCGTAACCCCAGATATTGATAATTTTGTAATATGATTTAAATAATTGTGTATGGGTAATTGCAGTAAGACCATTAAAGGCATCGTTGACCAAAACGCCAAACAACGCAAACGCCTCGAATAAATGTATCTCCCTTATCCTTACGACTAAAACACAGCAGATTAACACTGCTGTCATTAGATAGAAATAAGTGTGGCGGAGGTGCTTCTAGAGTCGAACTACAAAGGGTTTTATCATGTTCAATTCTTTATAATATATCTAACCTTATAAGGTTATTCGAAAATACTAATTCGTACATTAATATTATAGTCGAACCTTTAACGTGGAAAGAAATCTATTCAACTGTACATTATCCCATAGAAATACACTGTTGTTCTCTGGCACCTTTTTAAATGGATTTTGTACGACTCTTTTAGGATAAATACTTTAGTTTTTTGTAAGTTCTTCAACATCTAGGGACATTTCGATGCAAGTGATTACGATTATATACTCGATACTTTTATTTCGATACCAAATACTTTTAGCATCGATATAAATCTTGCGATACTAACTACTATCGAAACGAAAGTAGTTGGTATCGAATCGAATCAAACTGTACGAATGTTATTTAACAATTTATGATTTCTGAACGCACCCTTTTTCGTGAAAAAATCAGACATAGACTATAGAATGTGATGTAATGAAATTAATATTTCTCTGGTTGTATAAATTTGCCCTAAAACACTTAATTGCTGTTGCAACATCAATTCCAAGTGAGTACTTATTTTCTAAAGCGGATGCTACAAACAACGAAAAAACCTAATGAATAAATTTGTGGCTATTATTTTAGGACTTGTTAAACATCTATCACTGCCAATAAAATTTTCTCTTTTTATATTAGTGCCTAAAATTTATATAAATTATTTATTTAAATTTTTATATTAGTACATAAAAATAAATTGTATCAATATGAGTAAGTATCGATACTTTAAGGGTAGTTAAACGATACGAGTAGTATCGAAAAACAATTTAAATACTACTTAAATGGCTAAGTATCGATACCGTACGGGTATCGGAACGTCTCTAACAATATCTACGTGAAGAAAACTATTCTTATAAAAAACTGACCGTACACATGACAACAAAAATCCTGACATTGATTTTGCATATTGCCTTAACAAATAGTTACCTATATTGTTGCAAGACAAACGGTCGCTTCGAAATTGGCTCTCAGTTACATAAATATAGTCATAGCTATACTGTTTCTAAGACTTCAAAGATGTAGGTACAATGTAGCCAGCCGGTCCCAACAACAATGCTAACTAAACCGGCAAACAACTGTGGTATAAATTCGTCAATACGTCAAAACAACTACCTACTGTTTACAATGTTCCAAAAGTCGTATTGTGTGTTCTGTATGTTATGTACAGTATTATAAGAATGTATCCGATAAGGAACATTACTAATGAGCAGCGTGTAAGCGATTTATTATAATTTTTAAAAAATATCTTGGAAAAAATTAACCATCATGTCACCCATGAATGATAGAAACATGGGGTATTTAGGTGTCCTTATTATAATAGTGCTCAGGATTTCGAGGAGACGTTACGGACTTAAAAAAAATGCGTTGCATTTTTATTATAGGTTGGAAGTACCAAACGAGCATGCAGTCCATCTGATGGTGGCTACTGTCGCCCATAGACGTCTGCAATCAACCCTAGGTAAGATCAAAGTCTCATCTAATGTTGTATATCTCCCTTACCACACCCTTCAGACCAGAAGCAGCAGCGCATATCACTGCTGTTATGAGGCAGAAATAAGAGTGGCGGTGTTGCTTCTGGAGTCGAACCACAATGAATTCTACCACCTTCAAAACATAACATTACATACATATAACATATTCATTAAACATAACATTACTTACTTCGCAGTTTGCGAAGTAAATAATGTTATATTTATAACTGAAGCTGATTACAGAAGTGTTGTTGTCCCGGAGAGCTATGGACACTTCTAATTTAAACTCGAACATGTAATGTCAAGCTGCTATTGCTTTTATATATAAACTAGAAACAAAAAAGATGGTGCCATGTTTATTTTGAATCACTCTATCTAAATTTTTGTACATATAACTTAAAATGGAAAGAGCACTTAGGAGTGGGTGTAAAGACCTAGGTCGTTTTTCAGGTAAGTCATTAAATAGAAGATCACTCGTTGCCGGAGACGTCAAATCACCTTCAAAAAACTTTGTTAGTTGACCTTTCTTAAATTTCGACCTTTAATAAATTGTTTCTTGGATAGCAACAATTTCAGAATTCAACACACACTATTTCATCGAACGTAATAAAGTTACAATAATCAATGAAGCCTACTGACGGATGTTTACAGATTCAATACAAAGGCAATTTGGATAAATAAAAGCTAAACGCGCCGTTTATAATTGTTCTCAAATGGAAGCCTTATTCAGTATTTGCTGAATTGCGGATAACGGATAACTTCGATTGAATTTCCTTTTGTACAACGCGCAATTGATTGGTTTAAGATTTATTGTTTTGTTCTGTCCTGTTCATTGTTTTACCAAACAATTGTTTTGTTTGAAGTAGGTACCAATCAAATAATTTCTAATGGAATCCCAAATCAATTTGTTTTGTAAATTTGTTAAAGCGAAAATTTCCAACTCGCGATTGCGTAGGCATCCGTGAGATTTCATAAATCTTGTTGTAAATCTGAAAATGTTGTTGTGTTGAAAAATACGTTTATACTTTGTTATCTCAGGTCCTGAGGGAGTACTCGCATATTATCTGTTGTTGAGCCGCTTGAAGGCTGACAAATTATGGGCAACCCTCGATTAATTCCGGTAACAAATGTCTTCCAATAAGGCCAGCCCTATCAATCTCTAGAGAATAACTTAATTGGATATGTGGGCGGGTTGTTGTACGATCAAGGTCGACTTCTGAAGACAACAGTTACAATACTGAGGAAGTTTCATGAATATCAGCTGGGATAATTAAAGCGTCAATTGAAATTTGAGATTTACCTATATATTTAACACAAATAGTAATCTATTATAAAAAGAAATGAAAATTTTAAACGATACATGATTTTATTCTTTAGAGCACCACTGTTAGCGCTGCGGTGTTCAAGAGCTTAATTTTCTAAGAGATTTGTTGCCGATACGCGTTACGACAGAACTTGCCTAATACTAAAACGTAAATGTCCCACAAAAAAAACACGCAGTCCACATAATGATAAGTGATCACTGCCGCCAATGAAGATCAGGAAATAACATGTAGAACAGGGGTACCTGAAATCAATTACGAAAGCGTTGTTACTTCCGAAGACGTTCATTTCGTATGCAAGTGAGGCGTATTTATACATCTATAGACATTTTCCATGACACAACGTCCTATGTGCACGTGCTACTGTAATTATGATTACTATTAAGTATTTTTATGAAAATGGATTAGGCACATAAATACATCTTAGAATAAGACCTTGATCTTTATTTTGTAGACAAATATGTTTTAAACTAAGAAATATATTACAAGACCCGAAGGTTTTGTTTAACAATGTTACATAAGATGAAGTTATCCGGCAAAGGTTACCTAGTTTAGAGGCTTCATAAACTTGTTAAGTTTTTTCTTTTTTCTACCAATCACTTAGAATTAGAGTATGTAGAAAATTTGTAACCTTAAAAATACTATGAAAGCAAGGTTTAAAATTACCGCTTCTATTATATTAAAAAAAAAAGATTAAAGTAGCCAACGAGCATGTCCACATAACGGTTAGTGGTCAGTGTCACACATAGTCATCTGCCAACATCTTTATATAGAACAGAAGTTTACTTGATGTAAATCATAGATGTATTGTCTACTCCTGAGAATAAGATGGTCGCCTTATATGACCACACTAAATAATTATATAATAAGCGTGGTCACATAAGGCGTTATACTATCATATACTATACACTAACATCTATTTACGCTCTGAAATCTGCAAAGTTAACTTCAAAATCCATGTCTTTTGCTCTGATGTATACAGCATTATCCATAACTAGCAGATCCCCGCGGTTTTACCCGCGCCTAAAAAAGAATTTAAATATTTAAAGAATGCCTAATAACGTGAATGATTTGGTGAATTGAGTTTCTGTACGGGA
>MOOZ01000894.1:806903-829501 GCA_002930495.1 Cecropterus lyciades | reverse complement strand
ATGGAACAGAATGCGATAGCGTTAAAGCTCCTGTTTTTAATATATGTATATTACTAAACATCTTAGAACAGATTACCAATTTCAAATTGTTATATAATATTCTTCGGTATTGTGCTTAATACCTAAGTAATTAATGCTTAATGCCTAACAAAATAATGCTAAATGCCTAGTAATATATGGGACATTACTAAGCTTTTTTATAAATGTATTAATTTCGTGTACCGTGTGTACCGTGTATGAGCGTCAGTTAATCATGTTTTCGCGATCGTTTAATCGATGTTGTTCGTGCTCGTGAGAGAGATAAATCAAAATTCGAGAGTAGAGGTTGCTAGTGACTTGTTTTATCATTTACGAGTAGCGAAGAAAAAAACGAACATATGGGATATGAAAAAAATATTTAAGATTATTTAACTTTCCAAATATACACTAGACCATTTCAAAAAAAAGGCATGTATTTTGATGGGCATAACACCTGAGTTGCTGTGTTAAGAGTCCTAGTTCCAGTCATTTTAGGACGTTCATTAATACTTAAATAATGATTTTAAATAAGACTACGAGATTTTCTAAGCATATTTCCACTTTTATACATGTAGTTTTGTATGTAATAACTTATATTTACTATTTATCCAATATGCAGTTTGATTTAAAAAGTTTTCCTTTAAATCAAATGACTATTTATGAAGTTAAATTACTATTCATTTAAGTCAAGTTACTATTCATTCAAGTAAAATTACTATTCATCAAAGTTAAATAATTATTTATATAAGTCAGATGACTATTCGTACAAGTCAGAAAACTATTCATTTCAGTCAAATGACTATTCGTTTACCGCTTGTCTTACAAAAGTACCTCGTAACTCAAACATTATTATTATCACCCAATCAAATAAACCAATGTGTTAAATTATAAAGGTGATAGGTTGGCTTAGTTTCACTACTCGACGTATCAGTGTACAGCTCTTTAAATAACTCATTGCTATTGTTGGAGGTCAAATCGAAGTATTTGCTATCAATCATCCTATTAGATACATAAGTTATAATATTGTATATGATATGTTATTCACGTAGTCTGATTGTAAAGCTTCATAGTTGGTGAGTTATTTCGTAAGTTACTTGAAGTTAAGGGCGGTTATGTATTTCTTTACATTTAAAAGTGAACTTAACAAATGTCGTCATCATACGATACAGTTATCATACGATATGGGATTGTCATATGGGGAAATTCGGTTGCGATTCCTAAGATTTTAATGATACAAAAGCGATGTTTACGCGCCATTTTTGGTCTAAGGATACTAGAATCATGTCGGCCATATTTTAAAAAATATAAAATACTAACGATTGTATTTTTATACATATTAGAAAAATGTTTATTTGTTAGCAAACACCAGAACATATTTCAAAAGGAAGCTAATGAATATCCGCATAAAGTAAGAACTTTGAATAATTATAAACTATATCGACCCTTGTGCAAACTATCATTAACGTCCAGCAACAGTTATATGATAGCAATAAAAATATATGATCAACTTCCAGACAAATTCAAAGAGTATAGGTACCTATAACAAGTTTAAGATGGAAATAAAAACATGGCTTAATGACAAATGTTTCTACAACATTAACGATTATTTTGAAGAGTGACATTATTTTATTTTATAACATCAATTATTATTTTATATATAAATTGTTACCCATTTATACTAAATTTAATGTAATCGATTTAACCTATTATCAAGTATTAAATAAATTTTGTTAAGATTATTAGTTTTGACATTGTGTTTATTGTGATTATTTTTGACTATTAATAACATTTGATAATCTTGACTGTTGAATATATTTGATAAATTTTATACTTGATAATTTTTAATTATTGGAAATATTTGATAACTTTTACTATTGATAATATCAACTTGACATTTTTGACTATTGTATATATTTGCATGCCAGAAATGGTAAAATACACTAGACATTGTATTTAATTTAGACTTCCACCTGTAACAATAATATTGTGTATTTTGGCAAATAAATAAATAAGAATAAACTAGTTTTTCATCTTTATTAATAATGTATTACTGAGCCAATTGCTGAGTATAAATAATCGAAATGATAAAAAATAACATATGCTGAACAACCTCAGATTCGTAGACATCTTTAAAATATTGTAGTCGGAAGTTTATTTATTTATTTTTTAGTTAGCTAGAACGGACATCAAGTCCAATTACAATAACTAACTCAGACACATGACAAATCAAAATTACAAATAAAAAACATTATTACACAAAATTAAATTAAAAACATCATAAAATAATTACAACTTACATACCTGTCTCTACGAAAAATAAATCTGAGTCGATTAAAATTTATATCAATAATTACAAAATAAATCAAATCCAATCAATAATAATTATAATAAAACAATAATGAGATCAGTTTAAGATGGTAGAACCCAGTTAGAATCCGGTAGATTCACCAAATAACAATGGTTGGATATGTAATGGATGGATACTCTTTCAAGTAAAAAGTACTAATGAGATTTGGATGAAATTTGGAACACAAATTATTTGTGACTTGGATTAAGACTTATTATATCTGTAAAAAAACACTTTAACGGGCGGAGCCAATGGAAAAAACTAGTAACTGATATTTTATACTGAAAGCTGTCTGAAGTATAGACTTTTGAAGCTTTTATACAGTACTAAAGTAACTTATAAAATACTGAAAAAAGTATCTGGATCTTAAAAACTATATTGATACTAGCAGACCCGTGCCCACTTCGTTGGGCATAAATTTTTTTTTGGTGTGGTTCTTAGTACTAAATGTTCGGGTTTATTACCCAACTGCCAAAAGGATGGTTATGTTTTGACCGCGTATGCATGTACATACATATGTATACAATTTGGCGAAATATGTATGCTCTATTATGTAATATATCTGTAATGTTATTTATATATTTCTTAATATATCGCACTCCATAAGGATTAAATACAGAATGAATATTTGTATGAAAGTCCCCCAATTTTAATGCAAGCTCAATGATACTTAGTATTTAGCATGGTGATTTGATATAATGGAATATCTATTCACTAATTTTGGAAAATCAACCCCTAAGAGGTGTAATGGGGGCAGAAAGTTCGTGTGGAAGTCTTTTAATGCAAGCAAAATTGAACTTTGCTAGAAAATTTGAAGGAAGATTTATTTGAATGAGTATTGAATGAGCCCTCCTTACATAGTTATTTTATTTTGATTTCATTATTTGTTTTCAAAATGAATATATTACTTAATATTCTATGATGATTTCAAGCGTCTACCTGTTGCCGTTTATTTCTTTTTTAAACTTTATTATACCTTAAAATGTGGTACAAAAGGCGGACTTTATGCTAAAAGCATTCTCTACCAGTCAACCAACCAAAATCGAAAAACCAACCAACCATCGAGCTAAGCAGAAAACATCCAACGCGGTATATATTTATATAATAATAGAAATAATAAATAGCCGTTATTGATATCAAGCAAACAAATCACGTTTGTTATATGGGAGCACTCTTAAATATTTATTATAGTCTGCTTTTAATACATATTATTATAGCGTCAAGTGAAATACATGACCTGTAGATAGACGGACAGACGAACAGATGGACAATGGAGTTTTAGTAATAGGGTTCCGTTTTTACCCTTTGGATACGAAACCCTAAAAGCATCTAACAGAAATACCAACCAACAGATTACGACATGTTCTCGGTTATACCATACTATATACCTACCTATATATCTAGTAATTTAGGAGTCCATAGCGGACAAACAACGGGACATGTAATTTATATATATTAAAATAAGCTATTTTATCTTTCAAGTTGGATCAGACTGCTCACAGTGTGCAAATTTGATTTAAATCGGTTCAGTAGTTTACAAGTTCATCGCGGACAAACAACGTGACACGTAATTTATATATACTAAGATCATTTGTAACGATATAAGCTTTCCTATCTTTCAAGTTGGATCAAACTGCACATTGTGTGCAAATTTGATCGAAATCGATTCAGTAGTTTAGGAGTCCATAGCAGATAAACGACGTGGCACGTAATTTGTATAGGTATAAGCTATCCTATCTTTTAAGTTGGATCAAACCGCACACGGTATCCAAATTTAATTCAAATCGGTTTAGTAGTTTAGGAGTTCATCGCGGACAAACAACGTGATACGTAATTTATATATATTAAGATGGTGTCGGTCTATCAGATAACTTAATGATTTATTTACTATCGGATGTGCATGTGATGTGTATGTGTGCATGATTCCAATAACAAAGAATCCTAGTGTGAGGGCTTTGAGCTTATATTCATAGTTAGAACGAAAATACTAAAATATTTATTAAATAATACCTCCCATGAACTATGAAGCGTCATTAAATTCCCTTTACTTTGTCGTGGCTCGTGCGATGTTTTCAAATAGCAAATTCTTCCTTTGGAACCCCTGTGGTTCCCGGCTAATTTATATTCGTTCCAGGCTTTCAATAAAACTACTCTCAATATTATCGGGAATTTATCAGGACTATCTCTTGGCATTACACGGGGATTGAGATAAGTTATCCTGCTTACATTACAAGAGATACGAGCTTCCGTGCTTATATTAACACTGATTTACATACATTACTATAGTCTTGTGTTACTGATCCTTATAGCTAGTTGCCTAAAGGATAAATGGGTATACAAGAATTAATTCTTTTGACAATATAGCCATCTTTTCTAATTTTTTTAAATTATACTTCTCTTCGTGTATAGGAAATTGACTTGTACTTTGAAAAAGTAACGTAAATTTTGCAATTTTTGCTTTGCTAATTTTTCAAAAGCCTTCAATTGTATACATGTAAAATGTTCAATATTATAACGTTTTTCAAGAAAAATATGTTTCTTAAAGGTTTGCAATTTAAGAACTACATATAAGTTTTTCAATACTTACATGTAAATGGCGTCAGTGGCAGACAGCGCCACCTAGTAACTGTTTTGTAAATTACGTAACTGCTATTGTTAGTTAGTTAGTTACTTTCATGAAACTGACACACATTATAAAATTGCACGCAAGCATTGATACACATACATATTATCCTTCATATTATTCATGGGCACCCATCATACAGAAGAATTCTCAGCGTTGTTATTATTAACAACGCCGGGAATTGTTCTGTATAATGGGTGCCATAGCACGCTCAAAGATGTATACACAAACACCCAGACCCAGAACAGAAATCTAAATTCTTTATTTAAATCTGTTTGGCCGTCAAACCTGGTACCTACTGTGGGAAACATTTAGACAGTTATAGCTCCGCCATGCTTGTCGCCATATTTTAAGTTTTGTGCTACGATATTTTGCGATGCATGATACTAGCGTGCTGAAGCGGGTGCAGCCACGGGAATAAAATAGTATAATATAACTGATATAAGTAATCTAAAGATAGGCAGATGGAGATCCAGTAATTAGCCTTTAAATTAATGGAATTGACATTTAAGTTTCATCGTCACTAATCAAGCAACAAAGTACCGACGTAAGGCCACGATAGATGTTTTAAAGACCGACCAATTAGTCGTTTGTTTTATTTTCTATTCGTTTATTGATCCTAAAATAAAGATGCCCTTAATCGATGTAAGCCTTTAAAAATAGATAATTTTTATTACTTCCAGATAATTCGTTAAAAGTACTTAAATGTTTTATATCAATGTTGTTGAAAGTATGGAAATAAGTATAATTATATGTTTAGTAGAAAATATTATTTTCATTTTTAGGGTTCCGTAGTCAAATGGCAAAAAACGGAACCGTTATAGATTTGTCCTGTCTGTCTGTCTGTCCGTTTGTCACAGCCACTTTACTCGGAAACTATTAGACTACAGAGTTGAAACTTGGTAGTTAAGTGTATTCTGTAAACCGCTTTCCAAATTATGTACAAAAATGAAAAATAGGAAGGGGGGGGGGGCTCCTCATGAACTGAAACTCAAAAAGAAAATTTCTACCTACACGTGGTGTTTTTAGAAAAGTCATTGAGGTTGCTAAAACCATTCTCAAAGTCGATTGTTTAAGAGATAAGCCCATTCAAAGCGGTAAAATGTGCGTCCCCACACCGCCTTTAATTTTTAAACGAAGAGAGTGAAAAATCTGGATAAAACTTAATTATGTTGTAAATATCAAGGAAAACTTTCAACGAAAATTAGTTCAAACAACATACGGTTGACAGTTTTTGAGATATAGCACTTTTTCAACAACCGAATAACATAACTTTGTAATTCATACAAACACTATGAAAAATCTACCACCACCTCTTCGTACCCTTAAAACAATTAGTACATTTACTTATAAATTGAAGATGCTTTCAAATGAGCAAAAACTATCTGAGTAACTATCAGATAGGTAACTGTTATATTATATATTTTATTGTTTTTATTTATCTGGATAATTTCTAACTTATAATTGTTCTTGTTGTCTATTCATGCACTATCAATAATTACATGTTAACCTGCAGAGATCTACTTACCTATTATTTATAGCTAATGAACGGGTGGCGTTGTTCCTGCAATAATCACTCACAAAAGCGGGGTGGCGAATGATCTTCATCACTTTGATTTTGGAATAAATTATAGCAATCAAGTATTCTCAACTTCATTTCATTTTATTTCCTTTTTAACTAGTTTCCATTTTGTCCTTATTGCATATCTCGCTTATAAAAAATATTAAAGATATCTAAAAGATTTTTTGTTTGACACCTCTTTGATCTTACGTACAGTCTTCCGAGTTGCATTCGGAAATGGTCCGGACTGAAAATCAGTGCTGGGTTTTACCTCAGCTTTTACTAAACTCCGGTACTGTTTCATAGACTTTTGCTGCAGCACTTGTACTTAGAAATCAGATTAATAATAATAATTATTATTATTTTAGTTTTGTTATTATTTTTAGTTATGTAAAGCGGAGACGCTGTGTCTCCCTAAGCTTAGAGTAAGTAAGTTGTTTTCTATATCTGTGTACCGACCTATGTTCAATGTTTTATATATCTATTTTGCGTTATTGTCTATCGATCTAAAAACAAACTTATGTTGGTAGTTGGAACTGTTCAACTGCTATTTAATCATAATGCTACGGAACCCTTCGCCAGCGAGTCCGACTCGCACTTGGCCGGTTTTTAATATATTTTTATGCACTTATTTTTGTGTAGTTCCATAAGTAGAGTTATTTATAAAAAGAAAAACGCAGAAGAATACCTTTTATGTACAATGGAAACTTTTTAGGGGACGAATTGTCTAAATTATACGTGAAATAATTAGGGATTTCCGTTTACATAACAAATAACTTCTGTATAAAGCTTATAAAACCATTGTTTAATTCGACGCGTGAATGATCAATTAGTAATGAACAATAAATTGAAATGTGCCACTTATTAGGTTTGGCCACTATCAAGATTCCACGTGCCCGGGCTGACCTACTGAGGAACTGATATGTCAACTGCATGTCGGATCGGTGCATCCAAAATAGCGTTCGGGCGTCTCCGGCACTATTCGGGCTAGATCGGGCGTCTTTTTCAATACAAACAAAAAGGTCAGATGCCGACGACCTAGTTTCCGAGCGAATTCAAAGGTCACACAGACATCGGCCCGGGAAGCGCACGAATGACAAGGCTGACGTGAATAGTATGCAACGTTGTGTTGATATTACAATTGTTATTTATAACAATGTTATTAAATATTGTTCTTATATTTTCAGTGTAGATATTGTGTCTTGTAGGTAATTCGACGACCCGCGTGGCGGAGCGGTCACCATACCGGTCTGACACGCAGTGGATCCCGGGTTTGATCCCCCGCCAGACAGACATCTGAATGATGAGTTTAGATTTCTGTTTCTGGGTCTGGGTGTTTTTGAATTCGTCTTTGTGTGTCCATGGCACCCACGACACAGGAGAAACCCTACTGTGGGGCTATGAGTGTAGAAAGCGTTTATGTTATGTTAATGTACAGTTTCACTAATACGTCTTAGATTGTCCCTTAAATACATAAAAAATATAAAAAGTGGTTTATCTTTGCAGTTCGACTGCGGGGGTACACCGCCACATTTTTGCCTACTAACAGTGTTAAGCGCTGCTATATTTTGGTTTAAAATTGTGGTAAGGGAGACATACTTTTCCGAGGCATTCCATCTTAGTCCTCAGGGGTAGCAACGCATCTGTGGCTAACCTTCAGGCGAGACTTTAACCTTACCTGGGGTTGATTACAGATGTATGGGCGGCAGTAGCCACTTACCATCGTACTGCATGCTCGTTTGCTACTTCCATACTATAAAAAAAAGAAAAAAAAATCAAATCTGAAGTTCGGTGTACCACAGCAGTATCGTATTCGTCTGTCGTGCAAGTGATTCCAGGGTCAATTATGATTACGCTGATAACTGATTGATTTGCATATTCTCTGTTCAGGCCCTAAATACACATTGTTGTAGACATTTTTGTTTTGAGTTCAGTTCAGTTTATTTATTTTTAAACAACCCGTCCTCTGTATATTAGCCAATTTACTAATATTATGAAGGCGAAAAGATGTCAGGATGTTTGTGTGTTTCTTAGTCATTCACGCAAAATTTGCGCAGATTTTACTGAAATTTGAAATCAGATAGTTTATGAGCTGGATCAACACATAAAATGCTCATTATATGGTGACCGAAGTGATCGGATCCACAGGAACAAACTAGTAAATCATAAATGATGACGATCATACCCACAAGATATTTCCTCTTCTGACTCAGGACGAGGGCGACGGGAATCTGCAACCCAGTTTCATATAATTTAAAGAACACATTCTACACAAATAAGAAACATTTTTTGTAATGATTGGCTCGCACTAGAAATTTCCGCTCATGACTCAGAGCGATAGGATGGCCGAGATTCGTGACATAATCTCAATTCAACAATGAACACACTTTATGTAAATGAGAAATATTATTACGTAATGATTGGTGTGCACTTTCTGTTTTTATAATAAGGGTAGAGAGAGCAGTGATAGGCTAGTGGTAGCTCGTCTCAATAACTGGGAGATCTGAGATTCGAATCTCAGGCACGTATCTCCCATATTTATTTAGTTGCTTAAGTGATGATGGAAACGTCACGAGGAAACAGTTTGTGAATTCTACCAATTTGCATTTGACAAGCACGGTGGACTATATTCAACCCCTCTCAGTCTAACAGGAGACAGCGTAACCAGCAGTGAGAGAGTAATGTGCCCACGATACAGGAGAAAATCCTAGTGTGGGACTATGAGTGTAGAAAGCGTTTATGTTGAATTATGTTGAATGGGTTGTTAAAAACTGCAATAACAACCACCAACGACCCAATTATGTAAAAAAATGTCTTAAACATTACATTCTTCTAACTAGTGCATGTAAAGTGATGTATTAATCGTAGCGCACTAAGCATTACCACTATTGAATAAGGGTACAGGATGCCGGGGCATGACGACCTAGTTACCATGACATGATGTTTTAAGGTGGTAGAACTCTTTGTGGTTCGACTCCGGAAGCACCACCGCCACACCTATTTCTGCCTAATAACAGCAGTGTAATGCGCAGTTGTGATCTGGTCTGAAGGGTGTGGTAAGGGAGACATACTTTTCAGAGGCATTCCATCTTAGTCCTCAGGTGTAGCAACGCATCTGTGGCTAATCTTAGATGAGACTTTGATGTTATCTAGGGTTGATTACAAATTTCCATGGGCGGCAGTAGCCACTTACCATCAGGTGGGCTGCATGCTCGTTTGCTACGTCCTTACTATAAAAAAAAGAAAAAAAAATGACCCGTTGACCCAGAGTGGACGCAATTAAAAGAATGACTTCAATTGATATTCTTAAAAAAAAACGGGTTTTTAGGTATACGAACATAAAATTATTATTTCTACCTAATTACATGGGTTAAGTGCGGCTGTGTTCTGGCTTAAAGGTAAGGTACGGGAGACATACTTCTCTGAGGCGATCTACTTACGAACTTAGTCCTTAGATGTTGCATCTGTAACCAATCCCTTGTGTACAGATGTTCATGGACAGCATAAAAACTTACCATCAGATGCCTCATATTTGTTTGCTACCCGTATATAATTATATAAATAGGTGTTATGGATACAATAACAGTCGAACTGCCGAAAATGTGTAGTTACTTTCTAGTTAATAACATTCTTCGATTTTTCTAGCCTCCAAATTTATATAAACCATGACAATGTTTTGATATATTATATACTAAGTAAAAAAGGTTGACTAAATTGTATACTGCCAATAAAGAAAAAGGCTTAAGCGATACATAGGAAAAGGAAAAGGTAAAAAATGCCACGTCATCCATCTTCATACAAGTTCTATGAAATTTGGCGACCTTTGTCAAACAAAGCCTTTTGTCCAGGGGCTTTGTCGCCTTATACCTAATCCAATCAAGTGAAGAGGTAATGGATCACCAATTCCTAGCTCAGCATCGATTGCTCGGGAATTTTGCTGATATCTGCCCAAGAGAAATATAAGTCGGTTGCAGAGAGTATGATATTTTTATTGTTAATTTAAGTTATAAGGTTACTTAATAACTATGGCCAAGTGACCAGTAATTTTTTTTCTTTTAAGGACTTAGTAAATACTTGCCTAAAAGAAATACATAAATAGGTAAACGTTTGTGGTCTTATTTTCGGTTTGAATTGTATATATTTTTATTATTCTTCATTGATTCATTTTAATATTTCTGATATATAATTTTTCTGATATTTCGATCCAGTTATATGGATCAAGTCTAGTTTTGCCATGACTATTATCACCGTGACCACGTGTAACTGCGTCCAAATATCAGCAAAAATAATTCATACAAATATAAAAATTTAGAATTATATGAATGGATTTCATTCTCGGAACTTTATGTACTCATTGACATGATATTTCTGTAGTACGAGAAGTATGAAACAATATGACAATCTACATTTAACCTGGTTGACGCCTGCCGTGGCCTACAAAGTAGTATTCTTTTATACGTTGTCTATTGAATATTTATTGGTTAAAAATTTTTACACGCTTTATATATTTAAGGTTTTCCTTACATGTCGCCGCTTTTCCATCGGTCCATAGTTGTTTACAGCTGAAAAAAGAAAGTGGAGTTTTGCTTTAGTCAATAAATGTACCTTTGCGTATGGGTATCAGTAGTATGTGGCGTATCAGTAGATTATTACATCCACACAAAGTGGTGGTAGTGGTATATTTAGTGGTGTATATATCTTATTGATCTTCAAAAGGTGTTTCTGTATTCGGTGCAGTTTATAGGGCGTAATAATGTCAGACCCGCCTTGACCTACTTGCTCGCTGCGCCTCAGTGTGTGCACTGCAGGTCAGTTCTGTAACAAACGATATGCTAGCGTATTGATTGTTTAATGTTATAGCTATCGCAGTTTTTGGGTATATGTTATATAGCTGAAGTACCCGTGGTTTTAGGTTTTGTCGCTAATCGTTGGATGTACACGAAAAGTGATCTGAACCTTTCAGAGAGAAAATTAAATTTAAACCTTTAATATGCCATCAAATGCTTGCTATTTCTTAGTGTTTTCTTTTTATGTTAATGAAAACATGAAAGTCTAAAACCAAAGGGTGTAATGACGTTACTAAAATAGTCGCTAGATTTAAATATCGAAATCAAAAGTAGCCTATAAATTGACCAGCTAAATTCATGAAAAATTCCAAGTAAATCGGATCATCGGTTCTTGCGTGATTAAGTTACAAACAGACACACACCATCTCATTTTTATATATTACTATAGATTTAAATATGATATGATTTCCCGTGTTATACAGAAGTCACTAAACATCATACTAATCTAAAATTGAGTGTTTTCTGTTTCTGTTTAGTTCTCTAGTCGGGCAGATTTGAAATGATAAAGTTACCCATTTTACTACTGCGCAGTGCAACTATAAATATTGAAAGGAATTACATGTTATGTTCTCTAGGTAAAGTGAAAACATCATATAAATTCTAAAATTAAGAATGAGTTCAGAATTGTAATGAACTCTTGAACTATTTTGCCTCGTGTCTCTAATTTATGCATAATAAAAATATTTTAAACCCATAATCGTCAAAGTGATCAGTGAAAGAAAAAATCGTTTAATGTCTGCGAAATTACAACGTCAAAGAGTGGAAGTTTCGTCGTGGGGCTGACCTTATTTAACGTCAAATTCATTCTACATAACCCTTAGTAAAGCCCTTTGTGGTTTATCTCTGGTGGCACCAACTTGGCACTTATGACCCGACTGCGTCAGAAGGAGGGTAATGTTTTTTGAGCGTATGTATGTATGTATGTAAATTTTTTTGGCACGCGCTACAGCCCAAACGGCTTGACGTATTGTGACGTATGACATATCATTAGAATCGTCTATATAATTTTTTTACATGTCGCCTGGTAATAGAGGAAAAGGAGGTAGGAATGAGGATTTCTTTTACGACTACGACAATATGGGTATCAAATGAAAGCTAGTAACTAGACAAATCTCAAAATATATATACCTATACGTTATAATACTTTTACTTGACTATTTTGACAAAATCTCATATAAGCGTTAAATGAAATATATATCATTATATTATAATCAAATAAAGTCGTTTTAATCAGTCGGATTTTTTGTTTTAAAATTTTTAACGATGTTACTAGTTTCTGCCTTTTAATAGTTCAACATCACTGCTGTGTTCTGATTAGAAGAGTTTAGTAAAGGAAACGTACTTATCCGAAACTTTTTAATTTAGCCCTCAGAGGTAGCAACTATGTACTCAAGTAGGATGCTAATTTTATTTGCGGTTGGTCAGAGATAGCAGTGGGCTGCAATGGCTACGTGCCATTAAGTAGACCGCATGTTCATTAGCTACTTCTATATTATAATAAAAATCACCAAATTTATGTACCAACAAATTTTATATCGATAAATGTGTGTAACCCCTCACAAGCCTATCATCACATAGCAGAAAATGAGAGTGACATAACGATAAGCTTGTCACGCGTGTCTAGATTAGTCGAAAGTTTTACTCCCACGAGATCATTCGAACAGTAATTTTCCGGATTATGAACAAGGATCTGTTGGTGTGTGATTCGGCGTGTGAAAGCAATTTCGGATGTAATTACATACATCACTTTTCCATCGGAAAGTAATTACCGATACGATTATAAGCGACGTTTATCCTCTAATCTTGTTAATCATGAATATGTATTTACAGTTTGTCAAAAATATTTCACACATCTCATTTTATTTAACCATTGACGATCCGCGTGGCGGAACGGTCTCCGTACCGGTCTGACACGCAGTGGGTCTCGGGTTCGATCCCCGGCCAGACAGACATCTGAACAACACAGGAGAAAATCCTACTGTGGTGCTATGAGTATAGTAATCGTTTATTTTTCCTGTCACGTGGGTCCCAAACGTGTGTCCCATCTATAGGCGTCAATTAACTCGCTGAAGTCTCTTCCTGACCTGCAATGGATGCAATTGGTACAAATGGTACCACAAACTTGCTTGACATGAAAAATGGCCCTTATACTTATTTTTTATCTTTTTGATATTGCAAATATTTTTATTAAATCTTTTCCAAGCAAATATTTTAAATTACACTGTGTTCATTTTCTTGTGTTTGATTCGTCATCAGCCATCATGTTTAATTACGTTTGGTAGCTATGTAATATAAAAGCATTGACCTTTGTACGGTCGATCATGACCACCAAAACGTCCAGAGTAACACAAGACCCTTCTGTAACACACTGGTATTTTGTTCCGGAACATTACAAATCCTAATGTGTTTGAAATGCCAACAACATGAACTCTAATTAATTTTACCCATGTTGTGTAGCGATATTTACTTTTCCTAACGTGAAAATTCAGAATTGAAAGTAATAACATAACATATTTATTTTATGCCATACTATACATGTAATGAACATAATGTATAATTTTATATTTTCAAACATTTATGAAATGTGAATTTTAAAAAGTAAAATAAAAATAAAGTAAAAACTAAAATAAACTAAAATAAAGTAAATACCTGAGTAAATTTTAAATTCGTTACTTTTAGGAATTTTGCTGATTCAGTGTACCTAACTTAGTACCTATAGGTATACATAAAAGCCAAGCGTAGTCGCAAAATATACTTTTATTTTAATATTCAACAGAATAATAGTGATAGAAACTCTTTTTTTGATCGAATCCGAAGGCATCACCGCCACCATTTACCATACATTACATTTGCCTAATAGCTGCAGTGTTCATTGCTACCGTGTTTTGGATTGATACTTATCCGAAGCATTCCAACTTAGTCTTCAGGGTTAGCAACGTATCTGTGGCTAACTTCAGGTAAGACTTTGATCTTACCTGGGTTTGTTTACAGATGTCCATGCGCGGCAGTGGCCGTTTACCATCAGATGGACTGCATGTTCGTTTGCTTCGTCACTATGAAAAATATATTTATAACATATGTAAATCATGTTTAATAAATATACAATGGCGATCTCTAGTTATCATGTTTTGGTTTGATACTCATCCGAGGCAATCCACTTAGTCCACACTTAGTCCTCAGGGGTAGCCTAGAAAAAATACATTGTTCATACTACCACAACAGCTTACCGCCATTTTGTAGTTTGTATCGCGACAATGGTGAATTAAAAAACGAACACTCGAAACTTTCGATGCTTTGTTATATACAAGCAAGTATTACGCAAACAAAGAAACAAACTGGGAAACTTCTAGCGTCACACTGGCAATATTACAAAAAAGGGTAAAATATTCCTTTGTCCACGTTTCAAATAACCACTGGTCATAGTGGTTATACAAATATTTAGGTAGGGTTCTCCTTTTTTAAAACATGAATATTCAGTATAAGATAAATTCCCTTGAATATTGGAGTGAACCGGGATGGTACACTCCCGTTTGAACCCTGCCGATTCTACTATCTGATAACGGCCACTGTATGTTAAATTGACATACAATTAATTCTGTATCAAGCCAAGTTCTTTTTATATATGTTAAAATTTTTAAATAAGTTTTTCTTAATAACATTTTCATACTAAGAGTACCTACCTAATATTTACTTTTTGCTAGTTTAGGTAATGTAAAAGCCTCTTTTGAGAGTCCTAAACGTGCTTTTAGTCGAAATATATAGAGTACCTAACTACACTACACTCCTACTATCTTAAAAAAAAAACTTGAATCCATCATTTTTAACATATGAGATCTTGCCTGTAATGTAATGCAATTTACCCCACCGGATGTCTGAGAACCTTGCATCACTTTGAAACTCTTAATTAACTAAACATCCGCTCTTTTCCGACCCGAGGCTTGTCAAAGGGCTGCCCACCAAGGCTATTGGTTAAACAGTAATTAATCAGATTTCAGTGCCTGCGTCAATGTGGCGGATGTCGAATCAATTTTGTGACATTCACGGTTCACTGGTTGTATTGCCTTCGGGTGTGGATATGTTGTTTGTTTACCGATTTTGTACCGCATGATGCCGCAATACCAATCGTATATAACACTTAGGTATTATTACAGATTATTAGCTCTTTGTCAACTGGGGTCACCGATGTTTATGATAATTTTTCATTCCCGTCTATAAATTTGAATGCAAAAAATTAAAAACTGGATTGACTCCTTTTAAATTATAATACATTTTAAGTAAAATGTCACAGTTTACTTTTTACTGAACACATTTACTTAATTACTAAGCAAATAAAAAATATATTTTTCCAAAATTTAGATCATTTTATAATCAAATATTTCATGTGCTTGTCTTAGATGGACAAAGTGGTGCTTCCGGAGTCGAACTACAAAGAGTTCTACCATCTTAATTCCAATTATGTGTCGTCATACGGGCTTCAGCGTCTCCCAAAGAAATTGACATACTCTGGAAAAACATTGCCCTCTTTCTGACGTAGACGGGTAAAAATATTTAAATTTAGTCGGTGCAGAGTCTGTATAAAGTGGCTATCTAGATTCAACGTCAATATAATAAAAATACTCTATCGCACCCTGTGTACGTCATTTTCGGATGTTCGGTATAACTCGATATCACAGCCGAATTGGATTGAACCCGGTTGAAAAATATAAGTCTTTTGTCAATTTTGACGTGGGATCAAATAAAATCCTCTACATTGTTAGCTTTTGTTCATTTGTCATATGTCAAGATAATTGGCAAAGGTAGTGTTGAATCTAATAAATCTACAATTATACTTATTTCGTTGGCAGCTGTATAATCTACGTAAAAATTTATTATTCGACTGCATTTATTAAGTATTTACAGAAGACTATGTATGAGACTTATGTTTAATAAATTTCATAGGTGCTAAAAGTTTTAAGCATGGAAATGGGTTATATGGATGCAAAAATGCCAGTATTTTTTTTATTTTAATGATAAAGTTTCTAATTATTAACTTATGCAGTATAATCTAATGAGTTTACGTAAAAATATACACGATATACTCCACAAAAATCTATATAAGTACACGTTTTCTTCGAAGCCAATAAATTTAACCGAAACATGAGTTGTATTTAAACATCAGTTAACCTCTATGACGAAACGTGCGCGCATTAATCATAAAGAATAATATTTCTTAATACATTATGTGACAAAAATAACACATCACGAACGTTGCATGCGGCACTTCTACACAAATACACATACATATTTTGTATGTACAAACTGTCTCTTCACATTCTTAGGTAACTGTAGATACAGTGCCGATACAATTATATATTTATATATGTATATATTTTAATTTGGAAAACATTTAAAACAGATTCATACAAAGAAAATCCAGATATGAGAATTATTGAACTTAGTTTCTTGTTGCTCTTCATCGTAAAGGTAGATTAGATTGTAGACTTATTAAAGTTTTATAAATAACCTCAAATACAACCTGTGAGGACTTAGACTGGAACGGCTAAAGTCTCCATGGAAGCATTCTTTAAACCAGCGTTTGGTAACCGCGGCATACTGGAGTCTCCTTGCGACCCGCGGTGCTTCGTAAAAGTTCTCAAAGGCGTGTAAAGTCTACCAATTCGCACTTGGCCAGCGTGGTGGACTATGGCGTGAAACGCTCTGAAGACCTGACCCCTTTGATATTTAAATCTTATAAAAATATTAAATACTAAATGCGTGAACAAAATAATGTTCACGTGATTAGTATTTGGTGTGTAGTACGCCTTACGCCCACGGTTGAAGTAGACAAGTCCTTGAGTAAGCCACTGACTCACAGTTCTATTTCTTATTTTCTAAGAATAAATCGAAAACTGCATTTGAATGACGCACAGTTACATTAGCGATGCTTTAGGACAATGACCTGTTGATCTTGTATAAATAGTGCAAAATAATGCGGTGCAAATCTATGATGTGCATGGATTTTAAAATTATTTATCACAGCAGGGATTATATTAACCGTCCAGCCAGGCGACTCCGGGAAGGACGGCAGTATGTGTGATCGCATACCGCCGTAAAGACCAGACGGTGCGGTGGGCCCGGCCGCATAGCTGGGTGGAGCACGATGGGGCAACGCGCCCAGGACTTCGGTTGGGTTCCTTTGGAGATCCCGGAGTCCTCTTCGCAGTACCGAGGACCGCCTACCGGGGGGATTTAGTGCGGCTCTACTCCCCGGCTTTGTGCATATCCCCCTGTATGCACAAAGATACCTACCACTTTTAATTTACTTAAATTTTATAAATCATGCTTTATAAAATTTCATTCCATGCAAAAAAGTGATATAAATAAATAACTTAAAGATTACCTATAATTTTAACAATACTTTTGGTTCTCATTTAATGTTTAATACTTCAATGCTTATTCTCTATATGATCTATCATTGATATGTTTCAATATTATATATATTATCAAAATTTCGATATATCAATATTTTGGATATCTAAAACGATAATTTTATATTATTTAAAAAAATAGTGTTGAATAATAGTATTATTCTAAATAATTATCTCAATTCTCTTAAATTAGTAGCATTACAAGCCACAGACTTAGCAATGCAGCGGTTGTAAGCATTTGCATTTAGTCCCCACACTTTCCTAATTATAAACTTACGAGCAAAACTCCCAGACCAAGTTACTTTGAATTAAACCAAGAAAAGTTTACTTCAAAGTAACTTGGTTGTTATGTTCTTGCGCTTTACTTTCATTAACCCTACCCTAATTAACTATTTATCTAAATTAAATAGATATCCTGCCAATTTAATAAACATCGCAATTAATTTTATATAGTCGATAAAAGATATGTCACTGGTTTTGAAGACTCAGGTGAAACGTTTTGTAAAATAATGCACGTAAAAATATGCTTCAAACGTTACGTTCTTATAAAGTTAAAATAGCTAAGGCAAACTTTTAATATTTCTCCCAACTTTCACAATACAAACATTGGAAAATTTGTAGTTGATTTTTTTTATAGTAAGTATTCGCTACCATCCATACCCCATGCGCATGGAAAGTCCATATAAAATAGGTTCTACCTGAAAATATCATTGAAAATCATAGATGAGTATCCACTCCATAAGACTAAGATGGTCGCCTCATATGAAAGTTAGCCGATTTATGTATATTACGCATTTTTTTTTATGGTATGAAGGTAGCAAACGAGCCTGCAGTCCACCTGATGGTAAGTGGCCACTGCCGCCCATGGACATCTGTTACTCGGCAGAAATATTTGGCGGTGGTGCCTCCGGAGTCGAACCACAAAGAGTTCTACCACCTTCATATATGCAATTATTTACATAAGTGGTTTGGCGGAATAAAAATAAATATAAATAAAATTTTGTTCTTAGTTAATAGTAATTTAATTTTATCCTAATTGTAAAAGGTTTACTTCAACCAGATCACTGCCTACATTGAAGTAGGTACACCACAGAATGCTTTCATAAGATTTGCGGTTTCACCGTGAAATTTGTACCCACGTCAACCCATTACGGCCAAGGTGTTATGTTGTATGTGTGAAACAATAGAATGTTTGTTGTTATTATACTTATTGCTATAAAATTTTATTACTCAGTTCTCACCGCTTCGTTCCGTCTTTTGACGGCAGACCTAACGAACATACAATCATCATTGTTTTTATTTAAAAGTAACAAAATAGTAACTAAATATTTTCACAATAAAGTTGCCAAATTAAATATAAAAAGCTGCATCCAAATTGCTGTCCCTAGGATGAGTTCCCAGAATGCTGGCAACATTACCTCCTTGAATAGCAAGTCTAATTCGTTGACCGAAGTATGTACCAGCATTCTGATAATTCGTTTACTCTATCAAACGTTTGGACAAATGCTTAAAAAATATTTTAGCATTTAATCCCCACGGTCCCATAGTTTCAACGCCAAATGACAGAAATATGTAATCTTTAATCATCATTTTAAAGTTTAAAAATAAATCTATTATTACAAATATAGTAACGCCATCTCTATTTATTTTATGTACTTTTATATTACCGGCAAACCATCTGAAGTCAAATCATCTATAAAGGTAATCTTTGCCAAGTATCTACTGCAATTTTGGTTAATCACAAGTACATTACAAAAGACTCAAGACTAAATTGCAACATTCGCCGCCCAAAATCCATGTTCATGTACTTATAAACTACTGTGACTTTAATGGACCCAAATCAAATCCTCCTCCATCCTCCCTCAAATAAAAAAAAAAAATCTTAAATTTCCTCCTTCAAGAAATATTTCTTTACCACCGTCCTTCTTCGGCTGGATCAAACCAGGTCTTCCTCACCTTCCCCCTTCTCAAGTTCCCGGTTTCCTCGATGCCCTCTCCCCAAACGAAAATCCTGAAGCCACTTCAAAGTAAACAATACGTAGATCCATTATGAAATACATTCATTCCTAAATCGGGTTTAAAGTTGATATATGAAGCTTCTTTCGTCCTAAAACAAAGTATAATGTTGTCCATTTGAAGTCTATTTGACGCTTAGTCTGTGTAGATATTTATGGACTTCACATCAGTTAGACTGCTTGCCAAACGCTTCGACTAATTATATTCGAACGTGCAATAAAATTAAATACGTAATAAACATAATTGATAGCAATGCTGAAAGGATGCATTACATAATTATTCACCCATTTCTGACTCACTGAGCAGTCTCCTCTTAGAATGAAAGAGTTTAGGCAGTCTATAGTCATAGTCTATAGTCACTTTTGCTTAAGTAGGGATTGGTAGACTTCATTCATGTATAAGATTCGTTTGCTGAATCTTCCGTCATGTAGGTTTCCTCACGGTGTTTTTCTGAATGTTTCATGCAGTCATGCAGAAAAACACCGCGTTTGCAGAGGGCATTATGGATAGTTTGTAAACATCATCAATATTTTATCGTCAATATTTAATCCAAACATGTAATATAAATTTAATATAGAATATAATATAAATTTCCACGGATCGAGAATAAAAAGTATACAATTTGCAAGAAAATTGTTTGGAGAACTAAGAATAAATATGAATAGCTTTAGTTTTTGGTATATTTGTATGAAATTGCGTAAAACTAATAATTAGAAACGAAACTGTAAACGAAAATTAAGATTTAGTAAGTAGTATTTAGTATTAGCACTAAGTATTTAGTGTTGATATCATTAAAATTCTTGTACTCAATGTACGTCAAACTATTATATTTTGTAAAAACATTCATTTCTAATAAAAATATAACTTTAAAATATGTAAACTCTAAGCTATCTCCACTCATACAAAAATAGTACCATGATAAAACCGTTTAGTTTTAACTACACTTCACTCGGTTAATTTCAAAGTTAGTTGTTCTCTCGTTTCAACTCAAGGTAAATACGTACACCAATTTGACTTTGATTTGAACGAGCAGATCCGAGTTAAATTGACTTTGTTACCTTGCAGTAACCACTTGGGTTTTAAATAAGAGTACTCGTTCGAAAGGTTAAGCTCTGGACAGATTACAAAGTGGAGATAAGAGGGATATTAAAACCGTTCTCAAACATCACAACGATATTTGCGATAATAACAAGAGTGTATTATTTCTGCCTTGTTATTAAAGGTGAATATCACATACATTTTTATATATATAGGCCCTCTTTTTTACTAGACCGAAGTAGCAAACGAGCATGAAATCCATTGATGGTAAGTGGTCACTACATCCCATGGACATCTGTAAGCAACTTCATATAGAACAGGGTTTCTATCTGAAGTCGATCACAGATGCGTTGCTACTCCCGAGGACTACGATGGTCGCCTCTCATGTAAGTGAGCCGGCAGGCAAACTCTTTGTGGCGGTGGTACTTCCCCAGTCGAACTACACTGGTTCTACCACCTGGAAATAATCCTCTGCTGGAGAAAGGCCTAACCTAATGGTAGTTTATGCCAGTGGTCGTCTGCGGTGGGTGTTGAAATTACACAGGAAGACGCTGCCCATTTCCTGGATTTTATCCCGTAGTCACCTACGCAGTGGATATTGATATTACAATAGAAGATTCTACTGCCCATCTCCTAGACCTTGTGCCTTAATCGCCTCTAACAAAATTGGTGAGAAAAGAAAACACAATTTCCACTAACACATTCCCTGAGTTGTTGTTGTGTAATCAAGAACAACAGTGCTCCATACATTTTACATAATAATATAATAGTTGTTTATTTTGTTCCTTTTGTAAAAAAAAACTAGACTCAGTAAGAGTAGGAACACAATAGAGAGAACAAAGAGAACAGAGTAGGACTTACGTGTTGCTGGGTTTTCATTACAAAACGAATAAATAGTTAGTAAGTTAAATTTATAAGTTTGATACACCGTTCTTTGCCTGATAACAGCAGTGATATGCGCTGCTGTGTTCTTGTCCTCAAGAGTAGCAATGCATCTGTGACCAACCTCAGGTAAGATTTGATTTTATCTGGGGTTGATTATAGATATCAATGGGCGGCAGAAGCCACTTACTATCCCATGGTTTGCAAATTTCACAAAATTACCAGCGCGAAAATAAAAATATCTATGAATAGAATATTCATAAAGAACGAGAAAAAAGCTGTTAAGATTAGCTCAACTTAGAAGCTTTAATTGTAATTATTAAAATGGTTTTTATTATGGTGGCAACATCGCCATGTCGATTTCTATCTTAACTTACAGACAATTAGTATCTGCCTTCTTGCTATTCTTGTGACAAGAATATGTGTAAACGTGCAAGAACACTTTATCATGTCATCAGGGCTGTAGCTAAGGGGGGGCATTGTGGGGCAATGCCCTACCTTGAAATCACAATGCCCTACCTTAAAAATACTTAAAGAAAAATTATTATAATTAAATTGTTTGTTCATAGTTTGAGATTAAAAAAATGTAGCGGTAGGTAGGTATATAGACTAGTAGGTAGGTAGAATTTTCCGAACATACCACAGTTTGTAACATTCATTTCATATGATAGTAATTCTTTGCTCTGAGTATAGATGGCATTTGAAGCGCCATCACGTGAAACGATGGGTCTAATATCATGATGCAGCGGGGATTCCCCGTACCATATGTAATTGCAATTGGGCTATATAGTACGGGACGATACCCTATTCACGATGACATTGATTGTTTGTAGTTTGGTTAAGTGAAATATACTGCAAA
>MOOZ01000894.1:747208-764283 GCA_002930495.1 Cecropterus lyciades | reverse complement strand
CAGAAACCTAAACTCATCATTCAGATGTCTATCTGGCCGGGGATCGAACCCGGGACCCACTGCGTGTCAGACCGGTATGGCGACCACTCAGCCACGCGGGTCGTCAAACCTTTTCACTTTGCTAAGTCGGTTAAAAATTAAGTTATGAATTCATATTAATTTTTATTGTATTCATATTAATTCTTGTTAAAAGTTTATAGCTTCGTAAACCTATGTACATTTAGTATAGTTTTTTATGAAGCTATTAAAATTAATAAGTTACGTAATTAGTACCTCTTTGTATATGTGTTTTAGGTTTGACATGTAATCAATCACTTGTCTCGTGTATGTTAAAATAAATGAGTAATCATCGATTGTTATTAGTAAAAGCCATTAACATTACATACATTATATTACATAACATTACATTATTAATTTATCAAATCAAAAGAAAGATATCATTAAAAATATGACACGGACAAAATTAAATTATATGGTAGGAAATATGAGTAACGCTTCAACGAGAATTCCTTGAAAATGAAGTCGTTATTAGCCATTTTATTTTCTACTTGAGTACAAGTAACTCAATTCTTTTGTTCATCATTCTTAATAATATCTCTTCAACGGATGACGGAGCTTCAATACTCAATAAGGGAAGGAACTTCTTTATTCCACATTAATGCTTTGTAAATACTAATAGGTTTCACATTTATTGCACTGTATTATTAGAAATGTGAAGAGTTTTGAAAAATGATAGTTCTAGTCGCTATTACGTTTTGTCGACGCTTATTTGAAACAATGTATTAAAACGCAGAAAATTGTTTCTTTGAATACGGGAAGTTGTGGAGGTATTTAAGGATTTTGTTAAGACATTTTATTAAGTTAGAATTTTGTTAAGTTAGTAATTAGTATAAAGTTTATAAAAAATTGTAATCTGGAATACAAGAGCTAGCTAGAGAGACGTGAGTGTTTCAGAGATCAATTGTAATGGTTCTCACAATTTAAACGGAAATCAAACCGCGTAGCTAATTTAGTCGTATATTTATCCATCTTTTTTAAGTCCACTGCTATACATAGCCCTCCCCTAAAACGGTTATCGCCAGTAGATACCGCGCCTGGCATACTTGTTGGTGACCGCAGTAGGTATTGATGTTACACAGGAAGAGGCACATCTCCTGGATTTTAGTCCCTTAGCCGCCTTTAACGGCATTTACGCAGGCAGTGCTGCTCTTTTCGACCGACACCATACGTAGGTATTATATATATTCATAGCAGTCGTATATTTTATATTCTTAGTTATTATGTTTACGATACTTATGAAATGTGTTTTTTGTTGATACTAAAAAGGAACATAATCGTAAAATATTAAAAGGTTTCAGAAGTAGGTACTCCACTTGTTTTCACTTCATTGTGTTTATGTAAGATGATACTAAAATTCCTCTGTTATCTTGATACGTTCTAAATCGCTTCTTATTCAATATATTTGTAGTAACTTTAATTCATTTCTTTAATAATGTAAGTTTTTAATTTTGTAAGTGATAAATTAAATGAGTGGTCATAATATAATGTTAAAGAATAATGGACTGAAAAAATCTACTTCATTAAAAACGGTCAAACAACGTCGAAATAACGTTCTTATATGTACATATGTTCATCATAACTACAAGATATTAATACACAAGTATTGTTAATACTTATGTCTAAATAAATACTTACGTAGTAAAGATCTAAAGGTAAGAATTCGCTGTACCGTGTGAATTTTCCATTCTGTGCGCCAATCCACGTAGACAGTTCAATGTCGCGTGTTCTCATTATACTCCGGCCACACTGTTTGCTTAACAATGGAAGATAGATGCTTTGTTAAACTTGAGCCAGCCTTGCCTTAGCTTAAACAGCTAATGTAGACATTTGTGTCACACGTTCAACTTGTCGGAAACCGTGCGTTGTCGTGTTTTGACAAACGTATTTACTACTAGCTCATTCAGGCGGCCCCGCCCGATTCAGCTACGTTAACCACGATAATAAGTATCCTTTGCCAAATAATCTAGACCATAAACTATCTGTTTGCCAAATTGCAGAGAAATCCAATTAGTAGTTTTGCGTCAAAGAGTAACAAACACACATACATTATAATATTAAGATTTGGAAATGTTTTGCTGTTCAATTTTATGATTCGGTCTCCTGTTTCAATGCATTTTTCAAAAACTATATCTAGGTATACTATAGATAGGTTGTTAAAAGGATGGATAAACGATAAAACAAAAAAAAATAGTAGTTCTTGCACATATTTGAGGGCAAAGAATTTAAGTTATGTAAGAGTTTTGCTACGTCTTTGGACACACACTGAGGCACAAAAACTACTACAATAAGATGTAAGCTATGAGGCGCTGTAACTGCCTCATTCAGACTACACGTAATTCTAGCACCTAGTAGATTCTAATCTCACGTAAATATTTAAATAAATTGGCTATTGTGGCTGAGCCTTAACATAGATTAAACAACAGATAACATAAATCAGCTTATTGCGTAAAACAGTTAAATTTATTGTAATGACCTAAGCAGCCGAAATAAAATCGTGCATAGTTGGAAGGTCTAAATCGAAATAGCAAAAGAACAATAATGTATTTTAGTTTGAAAGTTCCAACTTAGTTGTAAGCGTTTCAATCTGAGAAGAAACTATCTCTACACCTATTTCTATCTAATAAGAATGTTCAGTGCTCTTGTATTCCAATTTGAAGATTATTGTAAAGAAAACATACTTACACGAAACATTTAAACGTAGTCCTCAGGAGTTTATTTTGTAGGCAACTTCAGATAGGACCTTAAACCTATCTGGGGTTGGTTACAGACATCTATGAGCTGGATCATATACCATCTGCATTCTCGTTTACTACGTCAATTAATTATGATTCAACGAAAGAATAGTGACCAGAATGGATTTGGAATTCAACTCAGTTGATAGCTTATGACATGGATTAACATACTTTTTAACATGGTACATGACCCAAGTGGGTGAGGCCGCGGCAAAAAGCTAGTATAATATATTTAATGGTTTAAAGTGTGAGCGTGTATGAATAGGCAATGGATGTACACTATAATTTGTAAATAACATTCGATATATTGAATTATTTTTTTCCACATTTGTGCAAAAAATATTTATCTCAATATTTAATATCAACTCAACTGCATGTGGTTATATTTATTACGTATAATATTTACTTTTTCTGCCAAACTAAGATCGTGAGCAGTGACACATTTTTATTAAATAAATTTATTGAATCTTGTCAACACTCCGCCCGCTCTTAATCTTTTTAAAGGTGAGGAACTGCTGCTAATCAGATTTATAGCCCATTACTTTCGAGGGAGCTAATTGATTACTTTGTTTGTGGAAAGCTTTAGGCAGACGTAAAAAATATCCGCTTTAATACCGACTGAAGTGAAAATATAGCTGAACTGATTACACGGAGAGGACACGGAAGGAATATCATCCAATCCATCCAACAAAAAAGTTGAAGATGATGACTTTTTGTTCCACCGCTGGGCTCAGGTCATCTTTCAATAAGAAGGGTTTTGAATCATAATCCACCATGATGATCAAGTGCGATTTTACACACCCTAAAGCTAGTTTCGGCAACCCGCAGCCTGCGTCCGTTACATAGCAGCCCACGGCTGTTCCTAGCATATCTAATTTGTTATACAAACTCTTACAAATATGAATCTCATCTTTTGTGCTTATTTTTGGTAATATTTTTTTGTCAAAAACACGACGCGCCATTACCTCTCAACACCCTTGCATGCCGCCGGCTACATCAACCCAGTGGCGCATGCCGTAGAAAGCAACACAAAGCCATGTAATATCATTTTAGTTGTGATAATGCCTAGTCATGTGCTCTTGGCCATTGGTTGACTAACTATGTCGCACCAACCAATGGGCGCACAACACTATCACAAGTTGGTATACCGGGAGCTAACTAACCTTGTATCTCGCGTGGTCCCACCGGCATACCTCCCTTGCTGGCGGCTTTTTGTGTAGCACACCCGTCGGACATTGTGTACGTTTCTTACACCTTCAATACACAAGTAAATCTTCACTTTCATTTTACAACTTTACAACTGTTATAACGACAATGAAGTTACAATGTGAATTACTTAACTAATTTTTTTTATGCGGTACTAAACACATTCTGACCTCTTTTTTGAAATTGTCATAAACCGTAACGAGGCCACTCCAAGTGTTCCCAAGCCGTTGGCTAGCAAAATAAAACTTTTCCATTATTCGGCGGCAATCACGAACAAGTTCATAAACCAGTTTTTCATGTTTCTGTATATAAATCTTTGATGTATTAAAATATAAACAACCTCACTTTTCTTTAAAGCCGGTAACAGACGACACGAAGTTTGTCGGACGGAGACCGCTTGGCTCGCCAGAAACGCGGAATCTTGCTTCAGTTACTTTAAAGGTAGAACCATTCGTTCTACTGTCCATCTATTTCTGCCTTTTAACATTAACGAATTGTAGTCGAATAGGTAAGGCAGAGACGCTTACGGAGGTCTTCCAACCAAGTTCTTAGTATTGTATTTGACGTCTTTTGATAAAAATAATTCCATTAGAGGTTGCGACTAAAAAAATAAGTGTCTAATAAATAACGCCTTATATTGACAGTTAGCAACTTTGCAAATTGATAGTTTTTCAAGAAACCAAATCAGTGTCAGTCATCACGACGCAATCATAAGACAAGTACCTATTATTGTAAAAAATGGCGTTTGTTGCGCGCTTAACTGACACCGATAATGATTATAAACTTTATTAATTCAGTTGGTAAGGTCGTAGAGATTAAAGTGATGTCTAATTTATATGATAGCGTAATATTGAATAGATCTGATAGCGTTATAAGTGTTTATATACCATAAAATAGCCTAACATATAACAATAGCACATATTTTGTTTATAGTTTGGAAGTAGTAAACGAGCATGCAGCCCACCTGATGGTAAGTGGCTACTGCCGCCCATGGACATCTGTTATCAATCTTAGGTAAGATCAAAGTCTCATCTAAGGTTAGTCACAGATGCGTTGCTACGCCTGAGGACTAAGATGGAATACCTCGGAAAAGTATGTCTCCCTTCAGACCGGACCACAATAGCGCTATTATTAGGCTCTACCTTTCTCTCCGTGGGCGTCGTAGGAGGCGACGAAGGAACAAAATTTAAGAGAGTTGCTGTCTACAACGTCTTTTTTAACATCAACTCCCTCTACGATCTCTAACACGCATGCCAGACACGGTGAATATTGGAATAAATGCCATCAAAAAAGGACTGTCTAGTTGTAGATATCACAAGACATGAATGGATTGACTTGAGGTGTTCACTATCTTGTATCTAAATACATGATGCATATAAGCAGTCTGCACTCCAGCACTATTTGAGATGTATTACAAATATCTATGGACAGCGACCATTTACCAGATCTGCTTCTTTATTTGGCACTTCAATTTCATAAAAAAGAAAAATTATGAAGAAAAATTATGGACTCTGTGCTTCGAAAATAGATGATCATCATAGTTTGGATACCAAATTAGGAATCGAATCTAGAACCTCATATGATTGTCTTATGGTGCTTTTTGAGATACTCGGGTCATTGAAATCTTAGTTGTTTATTACATCAATGTCGTTGATGCGTCATCTCCATAATTATAGTAAACGCACGCACAAGATGACCGATAAGAGGCGCAAGTGAGTACGAAATTAGAATTAATTTTCAACTGCCCTGTGTTTTTTGTCGGGTTCAAAATAAGTTAATAAAATTTTACATTGCAAACAGTGTGAGATGTGAGGTCGTTGGAAGTTATTAAAAAAACTTTGAATGTTTTTTTTATGAGTATTTCAAAACTTATTTTATTTTAATTTTTTGTTCTTCTGTGGTGATAGATATTCTTACATCGGATTGATGTTGCATCTTAGGACTATTAGACTTTATAAGATTGAAGTAATAAAACAAGCATGCAGTACACCAAATGGTATGTGACTCCACGGTCGCTATTGGACATCTGTAAGCAATTTCATACAGGGTTCTATCTGCGGTCAATCACAGACGTATTGCTACTCCCGAGGACTAAGATCGTCGTCTCGTATAAAAGTGAGCCGACTGCGATTTTGGCTACTCTAATTTTCCTTCTACGTAATCTTGTTTACGATCTTGCATATACGGAGGTATAAAAGTAATAGCAAATTTCTTATACTCCTGGAAGTTCAGGCTTCAAATTCTCTGCAATTAGCTCGAAGTTATAAGTATTAAAAATTGTGATGATGTAATAGTTATTTAGTTCGATGCTGGGTCTGGGTGTTTATGTATCGTTTTTATGTGACCCATTTCCAGAAGTGCCACGCAATAAGTTCAAATAAAGAAAGAACAGTTCATGACTAAATATTCTAATTGTTATTACTTTGCATTATAACATATAATTACGCGACCCTTTCACTACAACCAAATACGTTTACACATTATTATAATCAAAAATTTATATAGATAAAGTTTTTCAAGCATTCTAAAGAAATCCAAATATATGCCGAGTTTTTCCTCGCCCGCTCGGCCGTAATCGATTTTATTCCAAAGTCGCTATTCAATTCTATTATTTGTTAGTTGTCAGTAACTGACCTAACAGTATACAAAGTTCCCAACCTTCGCCCATCGATAATGGTCGCTTCGTCTATAATTCAAGTTATAGAAACGATTAGGTCAGTGTTTTTCAAAGTATGAGTAGTGACCTCTTGAGTGAGCGCAAAGCCCGTACAAGCGGGCCACGAAATATTATAAAATTCCTAAAGATATTGTTAGTAATAAATGTAAACTACGCAACCTATGTGTTTCACTTGTTTTGTGCTATGCGTAATTATCTCCTTAATCAAGAACTTATAAATATCAATTACAAAATTTACAGATTTAATATTAAAAAAACATACAAATTACATGTATAAAAATACCAAAAATAAATAAATAAATATATAAATCAACATAAATAACTAAATATCTAAACTTACATGCACTTAAATAATACCTACGCTAAATATATATATATATATAACATATACATACATACATACATAAATACTAGCTAACCCGGCGAGCTTCGTGCCGCCTATAAGTATTATTATTACGAATATTTTGTATGGGTGCATAATAAGTGTATTTTTTTAGACTTTAAATCCAATTAAAAAAAACACATTAAGCGATTAATTTTTATATATAAAGATATAGCATTTCATAGCAATGGAGTACATGATAGTATAGCTATATATTATTAAACTTTATTATGTTGTATAATTGTAAGTATTGCTAAAATATTTTTTACATAACTATATGTTCCACACACAAGTACACGCACACACACACACACAAACAGATGTTTCTTAGTTTTTATTTTTTATTTGTACTACCTATAAAATGTAAATTCATAATTGGCACTGACAACATGATAAAAATTATCTCTTATGTTATAAAATTTGCTGTGGATTTTGTAAAATAAAATAAATAAATAAATACAAACAACTGAGAGTCGGGTGTCGTGAAATATTTTATAAAGTCCCTATTGTAATCATTGAAATTGTGAAAAGTTTGAAAAACACTGCCATAGGCCATGGCGGTGTCAACGACCGGCCTTGCTGTTAATTTACTCCGAATATTTCACTTGGTTCACATAAAATTATAGTGCTTGGTCACGCACTTGTAAAGCTAACGCCCTATGTTTTGTTCGATAAACCCAACGTTGCATAAATAACCCACCGGACGCTACGTATTGGTCTCCGAGACCGACGATAGAAGTATTTTTACTGGTTCAGTTTTTACGGTGGTATGACCTTACTATGGGATATATGCAAATCGACCTTAATAAACATATATAACTACAAGTAACGACAATAGCGACTGAAGAAAGATAAAAAACCTTTTAAAGTGTCCACACAAATCGAGATGAATATTCTGCTTATAAGAAATATAAAGAACGAAAGATACATTGGGAAGAATAAAGCCGTATCTCTATCTTTTACTACTTTCGTATTGAATATTCTCATGCCAGTTGCTACCAGGCTTCTTTAAATATTTTATCTTTAACAATCGTCAAAAATGTAAAAGGTATAAATTTCATTTATATATACCTATATATAGTTATGTCACGCTACATTTTTATATGCGTGTGTAGCTAACACTAGACTAAAGTAATCCGACAGCATAAACGGGTTACGTGTTTACGCGTCGCCGCGCTAATTCAGCGGTCACTCTTCATAAGTCAAGATGATGAGGTCACAGCTGCAGTACGGCTGTCGTGGGCGCACCACCGCAAATTGTCAGACGGACGGTCGGATGTTGCAATTGTCACCGTCGGCCCACCGCACCCAAACACTCGCTAAATCGTCCATACGTTCATTTCATTGTCACTACGCTGCATAAAAGACACACGTACTCATTGTATGTTACGTTTATTCACGTGTCAATATTTTACGTCTAACATAGTTTAGCCATATAGTTAAGTTTTCGTGGCAGTTTTACGAGCGCTATTCGTAAATTCGGAACATCCCTTATTACAGGACTATATATATATACTTTATTGAGTACAATACAATATTATTATGTATTATCCCATGTCAAAATATTTATTAAATATATAAATCTTAATGGGTTAAATTATTAGTTTGCAATATATATGAAACTGTACGGCATTAAAATTCATTATTGTTTATTTATTTTTAACATAATTATGTATTTTTTCCTCACAATTAATCTATTTTCCTACTTAATTTTAGAAGCAATAAGTAATAAGTATTTTAATTCAGTATATTTTGTTTTTAGAATTACTAGAAATATATGTTGACTAAAAACACGGTTGGTTGTATGGCTAAAAACACCTTTTCATTCTAATGACTCCTAACTATAAACATACAACACATAAAAACAATGATATAATACGTATCACCGCGATACGTAGAGGGAACAATATAAAAAGCTTGATCCACTCATAGATTAACTCGTTGTACATTTAAATTATAAGTAAATAAAAAAAGAAAGATCTCACGTAGTAATTACCGGGATCTAATACTAGGAATTCACAAAATTGCCCCATTCCCAGTGATACGTTATAGACAGAGTGTATGAGCACTACATGAATGCGTGTTACAAAGATCTTACAATTGTGTCAACCGCCTGCGTCGATCCCACCCGCACTAAGTCCTAAACCAAACATAAACAGACTTTACGACTAAAATTGTCGCTCGGTTTATTTCATTGCCTACGAAATACAGTACACAATTGACAAAATAACGCTTTACGAGTTCACTTCTCTGGAATACTACGTGGTTACGTAAACAATAGGCATTGTATTTCAAAATTATGCTTCGAATTCAACAGAACAGAATACAATATTAAAATTATTTTATCACGAAGGTTGACAAGTGTCCGCTTGCCGAAAAATTGATATAAACTGTTTTACAGTTTATTTAGTATGTTCTCTTACCGTTCATGTTAATAAAATTAAAGTATTTACTAAATCAACACTATTCCACAGAAAAACAGAATGTGTGAAAGAAAAGTTCTGAAAAGGCGAAACGTAATATCGACGTGGCCACAATCCATGTAACTAGATCGAAATATTGGCAAAAAGAAATTTAAAAAACCGCATATAGTGAGTACCCGTAACATTGTAAAATGTATCAATTCTGCGATAATCTATACTAATATTATAAAGCTGAAGAGTTTGTTTGTTTGTTTGTTTGAACGCGTTAATCCCAGGAACTACTGGTCCGATTTAAAAAATTCTTTCAGTGTTAAATAGCCCATTTATCGAGGAAGGCTATAGGCTATATATCATCACGCTAAGACCAGCAGGAGCGGAGCACCAGTGAAGAATGTTTCAAAATCGGGGTTTTTTTTCTAATGAGAGCTTCTGCTACATGCGCTGCGTATACGGTTAAAGTTTCGTAAAAATTATGTATGGCAGAATTGATCCCCTTGAAAAGTTCTAAAAAAAAGTCAGCGACAGCATATGTCTATCTTTTCAGGTAAACTCACTGTACCCTTTTATATGCTAACCAAATTTCNNCCCTTTTATATGCTAACCAAATTTCTTCCAAAATAATGCATTATTTGCGTAGTTGTTTTTATAAATATAATATTTATTCTTATCCAAATAAATACATAAATTAATTTTCTTTGTAGTAACTAATACGCGGGTGAAACCGTGGAGCGCAGCTAGTATTAGTATAAAATCTTATAAAATATCAGGAGTATTAAGATTAATGTAGATTTATTATTTCTTACTATGCTTAAAAATATATTATGTTTTAATGTAACATATTAATCGCATATCAATAAAAAATACTGTGTAATATATTCTCATTTTACGCCGACTTTATCTTATACAATTATGTGTTCGTTTCTATATAGTGGCGCATTTTCGTTTCATCGATTTTCAAATCACTACGATTCTAAGGCAGTTTTACTTCAATAAGGATATTATTCAAAATTGCCTGTGATTCCATTCGTGTATATAAAATGCCCTTTTTATGTTTTCCTTACATACGAATTAACTGTAGGTGGGACAGCAAAAACGGAAACCATTTGAGGCGTACTACTTTCGGAATTGTTCCCAATAATGAACCTACATCATCGAACTTTTTCAGACATCAAGACCCTCGTTTCTGTGGTACTTATAATTCCACAGCCTATTGCCTCATTTGACGCCTAGTAAGCATACGACTAGCGGGTTAGACTACTAGTATAGCCACATTTTCGAATGTGGTTTTATGTTCTTTAAACGAATGTTTTTACGAAAATAGTAAAATTCATAATTTCTTATCCAAAATACGACATGACGAATAGGTAACCTCTTTCTTTAAAAAGTTGGTTCAAAAAAGGAAATGATTTACTTTTACTTTTAATTATAATTCTCCCAGTTTATTATTCTACATTTATGTAAAAAATAGTACATTTACCTACAACCATTGATAATGTAATTATTTACTATCAATGGTCAAACAAATCACAATTTATTTATCACTGTTGTAAGCTTAGTTTATAAAATTACCTGATAAAAACAGTTTTTTATAGTATGGAAGTAGCAAACGAGCATGCAGCCCACCTGATGGAAAGTGGCTACTGCCGCCCATGGACATCTGTAATCAACCCTAGGTAAGATCATAGTCTCCTAAGGTTAGCCACAGATGCGTTGCTACGCCTGAGGACTAAGATGGAATGCCTCGAAAAAGTATGTCTCCCTTACCACACCCTTCAGGCCAGAGCACAGTAGCGCATAACACAGCTGTTATTAGGCAGAAATAGGTGTGGCGGTGGTGCTCCCGGAGTCGAACCACAAAGAGTTCTACCACCTTCAAGCATACCTATACGTCTACATTGTATTTATACAGATTTGCTAACCCGATATTAAGGGCACCCTAACGATCAACTTAGGGAGTGTAGCCAGAGCTCGTTTTCAATATACGCAAATAACGTATGCTTGTTACTTGTTAGCACAACACAGTGACTGGGCATACTAACTCATTTAAATAAAATTATACCGTGTTTATGCCAACGTTTTATGTACATTTATATTACGCAATTTATGTACAACGAACTCCTGTATCGTCTAATGGATACACAACCGTAGAATTGAAAAACGTAGGATACTTTCGACAACAGAAGGTGGTAGATCCAGTCATGTTTTACTGTCAGTTACCTCAGTGGAAGGGTGTAGATTATTGAGTCCTGAGCAGCGGCAACGCATCTGTGATTATCATGGAAAACCTCTCTTCTATATTGATTGTCGATGGGCAGCAGTAACTACATAACATCCGATATATTGCATATATTGCGTGCAAGTTTGCGTTTGCGTGCAAATTTCAGTCTGATATAAAAATACCAAATCAGTCCAAGTCATTTCGAGTAGACTCGAAGAGTAGAGTAGTTTTAATAAGGGCATTGAGTGTAAGCTGCTGTTATCACAATGTTATCACATGTCGGGTACTGCGACATCAAATCTTGTCATAGTGAAACTTAACTCTATTTTTTTCTTTTAATGTTTCAATTTATCACGCAAATCACTGTGGTCTTTGCTTATCACTTAATGCCGGTAAACGCCGTATCATAGCACAATAATCTTAGGCTTACTTTTTGTTGTTACCTATAACAATTATGTAGGTATTAGTGTATAGCCTTGAAGAGCGGCGCAGGCGCATGACCTCGTCTCGATCATAGATCACACATTATTCCGGTGCGTTCACGCTGAAATATTACTCCTACACTAATATATTGTTTAACCTTCACTGTCATAATAATGAGCGAGTAACATTTACGACTGTGAACGAGGCATGTTCATATCGGTTTGACAAACATCGGCAATGTTAATGTAAAGTCTATTGCGGTCGATCTGTGTTGTCTCGGCATTCTCTCATCACGAATATAAACAATCAATTTCACTCAATTTCTCAACGTAATTTAAGTTATAATTTATTTGTTGTTAATGATGGAATATAACAAAAAAATCTGCGAATATTTCATGACGTTCGTGCTTATTTTTCTGTTTTAAGTTCAAGCAGACGCATATTTCGTTTTTTTAAATAATCGATCTAATTTATAAACGTTTCATTAAATAAAAAAAAGGTAAGGAATCCTGTGCAGTTTTGCGTTCCCACTTTTATATAACTTAAGATTTTGTTGCTTTGCCTTCTGAGGAATGAATGGAAAAAAAATATGTGCGAAGACGTAACATTGAAATATGACAGAACAGACTGTCTTATAGTTATAGTTATACCGCGGAGGTACCACTGAATGATTTATTTCTAGCCTCAAAGTGTTCTTGTATTTCCGTGAATACCCATTCATTCATTGTCTGCCGGCTGACTTGCATATGAGGTGTAAAAAATGGTTATGTATTATTAAATATTATGTTTGTAATAAAAAGTACTTCTAAATCCACGTGTCAGATTAAAGGAAGTCAGGATATTTGAATGGGAGGAAACTGGCCCTGCAGCGGTCGCTGACACCACAACCTCACCTTGAGATGTAAACGCTACCATTATGCTAATAGGTTCTACGAAATTAGGCGCGAGTGTAGCTGGAGGTCAATTTTTAAGGCTAAACGACCATTTGTACAAGCACGCAACTTTAACTAAGTAAACCGGGAAATACGATTCGTATCGTGTCGTTAATTCGCCATCTTTTGTACTTTTAAGTAGCAAGCGACCCATTCATCTGACGATACGTGGTAACTTATTTTTATCATATTGAAGTGGCAAATGCTCACCTGATGGTAAATGGTTACTGCCGTCCATGGACATCTATAATCAACACCTAAGTTGAAACGCCTCGGTCAAGTATGTTTCCCTTACCATATCCTTTAAACCTAAGACACATCCATGCATCCATCCATCAGCCTTCTGAGGTCCACTGCTGGACATAGGCCTCCCCTAATCGGCGCCACTCCAACCGATCCTGTGCCTTCTGAATCCAACGGTTCCCCGCTGTCTTCTTCAGGTCATCGGTCCACCTGGTTGGGGGCGACCCTTGCTCCTTTTGCCTAAACGTGGTTGCCACTCGAAGACCTTTTTTGCCCATAAATAAGACACATAATAGGGCCTAATACCAGCAGTGGATCTCAAAGTGCTGATCGAAACGTTGAAGGAATAGAGGCAAAACGCCGATGTTTGATATTACTTTGTAACTTGGTTACAAATAATTTCTTTAAATTTTTGACGACCCGCGTGGTGGAGTGGTCACCAAACCGTTCTGATACGCAGTGGGTTCCGAGTTCGATTCCCGGCCAGACCAGATATTAGTTAGATATATGAGATAGATGTTCGTGTATTCGTCTTTGTGTGTCCATGGTACCCACGACACAGGAGATTATTCTAGTGTGGAGCTATGAGTGTAGAAAGTGTGTTTCAATTCATTCGACCTATTAAGTAAAGGAAAACAGCCATAAATAACTTGATACTGAGTCGGTTATGCTCAGTCTCCTGAAAATTATCATAAGATTAGTTATTATCGAAGACAAAGTTCCAAACGTTGATCAATTTAGTAATTTTGAGTTCGATTATTCTAATATACAAAGTTTTTTTATATTATAATCTTTAAGGAGGGAGTCCGAAAAGGGGTTACTTTCGATTTCAAGAACCGTGAAATTGATATTTGATATAAATATTAACTTATAGGGTATGTTGTATACTTGTTTAATTACATAAAATTTTAAAAGAAAGCCAGCTGTATTCTTATTTTTTAGGGTTCCGTAGCCAAATGGCAATAATCGGAACCTTTATAGATTCGTCATGTCTGTCTGTTTGTCCGTCTGTCTGTACATCACAGCCACTTTATTCGGAAAATATTAAGACTACAGAGTTGAAACTCGGTAGGTAAGTGTATTCTGTAAACTACTTTCCGAATTATGTACAAAAATAAAAATTATCCCCCCATATATATGCTCATAAATATGCTCCCCATACAAGAAACAGAAACTCAAAAAAAAAATCATCGTACCTACACGTGTGGAGTGTCTATAGAACGGTCTTCAAAAATGACATTGAGGCTTCCAAAACCATTTTTTTGAAAATTGGTTCGAACAACTTACGGTGGACAGTTTTTGAGATAAACCACTTTTTCAGAAACTGAATATCATCACTTTGTAATTCATAATATTTGTAATTCATAATTCATACAAACACTATGAAAAACAAACTTATGTTGGTAGTTCGAATATTGTTCAAATTTAAGTAATGATGTGGAATATTGCTACGGAACCCTTCGCCTGCGATTCCGACTCGCATTTGGCCGCATTTTTTTATTTTATTATTTATGACATTGAATATTTTTTAGTTTACATAAATTCATGCGTTATAAACAAATTTTATTAATATTTTGGTAAGTCTACGTAATCCTTAAATTACATTCATAGTTTTTTCGCTCTAAAATAATATTATTAACAATTGTTGCCATTTTATTCCATTAAATACGCTTTCTACACTCATAGCCCCACATTAAAATTTTCCCCTGTGTCGTGGGTGCCATGGACACACAAGAATACACAAACAACCAGACCCAGAACAGAAATGTAAGCTCATCATTCAGATGTCTGTCTGCCCGGGGATCGAACCCGGGACCCATTGCGTGTGAGACCCGTGTAGTGACCGCTCCTCCACGTGGATCATCATTACCATAAACAAATATTGTTAGAAATATAAAAAACAAACCCCCGACTGTTTAAAAATATTTTTTGATTTTGAGTTTTAATCAAAATATTAACCTTAAAGTATTCTATTTGATACCCATATTGTCATGATAATAAAAAGTCAGCCCTTCTCCCCCTTTTACTCGTTTTCACAGGCGCCATTGTTTTTAATTATAACCTATGTTATTTTGCATACTGAAATGATTCCAATATATCATACATCACAATCCGTCTATTCATACACATGCACACAAATGCTCGAAAAACAATATCCTCCTCCTGACGCAGTCGGGTAAAAAGAACATCATAACAATTCTCATTCTAACAGATTGATCGGCTATTACATGTCTTCAGAATATTTACTACTAATGAGTTGTAGGTACGTACGGTGAAGTTACTTGCAATTAATGGCTGTAAAACAGTAATACACTTTTAGTATGCCTTAAGATATTTATTGGCAATTACAGTATATGATTATCTTACCGCTTAAGGCCCTTGGCTTCTCTTCAGCGAGAAAGTAATGGTCGTTTGGACAGGAAATCTATACCTACTTTAATTTTTTTAACTAACAAACAACATTCATCATTACGACACTAGTGTTTACGGATTATAAGTATATAGGTATAATTGGAGTTTTTATTATATTTTAGGTCGTGAAATCTTTCGTAGGTACCACGGCGCCGGGCACTAGTGTCCGACTGGAGGTCGATTTTTGGCCAAAGCCGAAGCCGATTGTTCGGCTATGCCCACAACCTTCGACCTAAGCGAAGGTGAAGGTTCGAAAACCATGAGGAATTCAGTTTTAAATTGAAGGTGGTAGAACTCGTTGTGATTCGACTCCGGAAGCACCACCGCCACACCTATTTCTGCCTAATAACAGCAGTGTTATGCGCTGCTGTGTTCTGGTCTGAAGGAAGTGGTAAGGGATACATATTTTTCCGAGGCATTCCATCTTAGTCCTCAGGGGTAGCAGCGCATATGTGGCTAACCTGCTGCATGGGTAAAGCCCATTCGATGTTTTTTTATCCTTTGCTATGCTTTGCTCCTTTGCTGCTTCGATTTCAAGAAAATACCAATTTTTCTTACTAATGTATTACTAGTACAATGCATCTATCTATCTATATATCCTCTTAAATTCTTTTGCAATACGTGCATGTATCATCAAACTTATAGAGTAAATATAAATATAGAGCACAAGAAAACCTTTACAGCTAATAATAAAATTGTATATTGACCTCAATCAAATTTTATTGTACCCTCCAAGGTAAAGGTAATAAATAGTTAAGGCAGGTTTTACAATAAACAATAAAATATTGTCTATATACGTATTAAATGGCTCAGAAATAAATAGCTACGTGTACTTTAAGTTAATTCCTTGTGTACCTTTAGTCCCAGGATTTAAATAGGCCTACGGTATCCTTTGCCTGCTCTGTGTGGTCGCTTACGTACCGTACCGTTTAAAGGTGGTAAAGCTCTTTGTGATTATCACCATCACCACCGCCACACCTGTTTCTGCCTAATAACAGCAGTGTTATGCGCTCCTCTGTTCTGGTCTGAAGGAAGTGGTAAGGGATATATATTTTTCCGAGGCATTCCATCTTAGTCCTCAGGGGTAGCAGCGCATATGTGGCTAACCTTAAGTGGTGAGACTTTGATCTTACTTGGGGTTGATACAGATGTCCATGGACGGCAGTAGCCACTTACCATAAGGTGGGCTGCATGCATGTTTGCTACGTCTATATTATAAAAAATGGTAAATAATGAATTATACTCGTAACTTATATCTTTTTATCTGTTTTAGTAAAGGTTCAGAATACTATAAGTATATAAAATATATAGAAATTAATTTAAGTACACATATCTGGAATTAAAAGACTCTGATTCCAGTTAAACGT